>JAAAKQ030220007.1:0-11477 GCA_010016005.3 Zanna intricata | reverse complement strand
CTTCTTATAATTAAATTCTCTACAATTTATGTTTAAAAAATGTATGATTTATTTCCAATTTAACAACGTTATTGTACGTCAAATGTAAAAAAAATGTGTCTTTATACCCTATTTTTTGCGTTTTACGTAGGATATCTTAGAAACTAAGAGAGATACAGTTCTGGGACCTTTTTTTTCGATTTCCCAGCTAAAACTCATAAGAAATAATTGAATATGCCCCTTAATTGACCTTACCAGAATATCAGAAAGCCTTTATTAACCCAAAGGAACTGAAACTCGGGCGAAATCTTTCACATTGTATAACTCTCTAACGAAGCGTTTTCGGACCTATGTTTATATGAAATTTTTTCTTATTTTTAGCCTCTAGAATTTGTTGTCAAAGTATTGCCCTATCCTCCTGAATCACTCTGTATATATTTACTATAATATACAATACATACTGGTATGTACATTGTATATATACTGTATATACAATATAAATGTCAATACATTAAAAATAAGCGTTACTCCTGTAAACCATTTAAATCAACTTTAATAAATTACAACTACTTTTTACTTCCTTGTACTCATCTGGGGATGAAGGTTACTTCCTTGTACTAAGTAAAAGAAGAATTTTGATTACCAAAAATTTTGGTTTTCAGATTTGGACTCTTTTGAGTGCAATCAAAAGGGTCCAAAAAAAGTCCAAAATCCACAGAAATCATTTGTAGAAATTTAATTTTAAACGAAAATAAAGATTTTATTTAAATTTTACTAGTATTCATAAAGTAAGAAGAGTCATAATGTACAAATATTGAACAATCAGAAGCTATGTTAATATCAGCGTGTTATGAATTCTAATTCTCACTGGTGAATATGAAAAGTTGTTTATTGATCGGTTGGGATTTAGTTATCTCATAATTTTTACAACGAATAGACAGGCTGCCCCCATATTTCCTTATATGGGCTTCCCCCATATTTCCATATTTCCACACTTACATGATTTTAGTGTTAAATTTTAATGAAGAAAAAGAATGTACTTGGACTTTGTGTAGGATAATTGTACAAGAACGGGTGATTCCCGGAGAAGAAACGAAGAAACTTCGGGAGGTGAATTTAGTTACAAAATTAAGAAAAAAAAAATTTCAGGTCCGGAATTGCTTCGTTAGCGAGTTACAGCAAGCGAAAGGATTTTGCCCAGATTTCAGTTACACCGTTACAATGAAGCCATACTGAAATTAGTAGATTTGTTGTAAAATTTAGTTGAATTTTATGTAAAATGAACTGAAAAACTGAATAAAACAGATTCCAGACTTGTAACTACAATCATTTTTACGATATCTGACGAAATACGCAAAAGTCGGTATCGAAATCATGTTTCGTTTAGGTTTGAAGTGCATTAACTTTGTTAAATGGGTAATAGACACGTAAACTATTGAAATAAAACATGTACAGAATTTAATTTGGAAGAGAATGATGAAAAATAGGCCAATAACAAAACAAATACCAACTTATAAAAAAATAATTTTTTATTACATAGAAAAAAAACTGTAAACAAAAATTTGAAATCATTGTAAACAAAATTTTTAAATAGTTGGTAACATAATTTTTAGTATAAAAATGAGTATTTCCATGAAATAAAAAAGTAAAAGTAGATAATTTATTATCTAAGACATAAATAAATCAGTATTAGTATTATCTTAAAAGAGAAAAGAAAAAAGTTCTTCAGTTTTAAAAACTGATTTTTATTATAATTATTTAAGAAATTTATTCATTTCAGAGGTTGGTAATGCTAACAGCTGATAACAAACGAATGCTTGCAAACAGTTCAATTGTTGATTACGAGTAGTTTCGTTATTGTTATCATCATAGCAAGCACAATTTGCGAACTAAAAAACTCCTTACCGATTTTCAAATGAGCTGTACGCTGATATTGTTTCTATGTATAGGTTTTGTAATGTGAATTCAGAACAGCCACAAAGCGTATATTGGGAAAAGATTTCCAAACCGACGTATTCCAAATACGAAAATCTTTGTTTCGATTTTCCGGTGTTTACGTACAAATGAGTCATTTCCTTCTCATTCAAACTCAGTTGAACAACCTCAACGTCACAATGTTAATGTAGAAGAAGAGAACGTAATTCAACACATTCAACGTAGTCCAGGTACCAGTAAAAGGAGAATTTCTTTTCGCACTGGATAGAAACAAATTAAAATATGGAGAAGTCTTAAAAAAGAAAAGGTATACCGTTTTCGTTATCAAAAGGTACAAAAACTATTACCAAGAGATTTACCAATACATTTCCATTTTTGCTGCTGGATTGAAGACAACCATGATAAGGTGAATTTTATTTTATTTTCTGATGAAGCTACCTTTACAAGAAATAGGATATTCGACTCAAGAAATGCTCATTGTGGAGTGTAGAAAATCCGTATTGCACAAAAGAAACTTCATTCCAACATAGGTTTCATGTAAATGTTTGGTGTGGCATTATTTATAACAAATTTATAGGATCGTTTATTTTTAAAGAAAATCTTACGGGTGCTATTTATCTAAATTTCTTGCAAAATAATTTTCCACTTCTATTAGAAGAAGTTGCACTACTTACAAGGCGTGAAACTTATTTTCCAACAAAATGAGACGACTCCACATTTCATCTTAGCCGTTAGAAATCATTTAAATGAAACTTTCAAAAACTGGATTGGGCGTAGTGAATCAATCAGTTGCTCTCCAAGATCCCCTGACTTCACACCCGTTGATACGACTCCTTGTGAGGTCGTATGAAAGCTTTAGTTTACGAAAAAAAAAGTTAATACAACGGAAAAGTTAATTATCAGAATTCATAACGCTGCTGAAATTATTTGAAACAAAACGTGTTGAAATACAAAATGTCATTGAAGCAATTTTAATTAGAATGCAATGTTGTATAATCTGTGGTGCATTTTGAACAATTTTTACAATACACCGTAATCGTAATTTTTGTCCAACATTACCTCTCTAATTGAATTTTTATATTTGCTTTGCTTTCTTTGTGTATTACCAAGTATTACAAGGACTTTCTGCATGATTTCAAATTTTTTGTTTACAGTTATGTTTTTCTGCTATGTAATAAAAAACTATTTTTTTCTAAGTCTGTATTTGTTTTGTTATTGACCTATTTTACACCATTCTCTACAGAATTAAATTCTATACAAGTTTTGTTTAAAACGTTTACATTTTACAAAGTTAATTCACTTCAAACGTAAACGAAACATATTTTTCGAGACCGACTTTTGCGTATTTTGGTCAGATATCGTAAAAAATACTATAGTTACAGGTCTCGAATAAAAAAATTTTATTCAATTTTTAAGTTCATTTTACATAAAATTTACTAAATTTTACACCTTAATTACAAATTCAGAATGGTTTCATTGTAACTGGGAATTGAAATTCGGATGAAAGATTTCGCCAGCTGTAACTCGCTAACAAAGCGTATGTTTATATGAATTTTTTCTCTTATTTTTGGATGTAAATTCATCTCCCGAAGATTCTCCTTTTCTTCTTGAATCACTCTGTATAATAAAAAACAATTTTAAGTCGTAGCTTATTTGAGATAGCAAATTTATTATAGTCTTCAACATTTTATTGTATTCAATCCGATTACATTTAGCAATGATGATTTATTTACAGTTTATTCCAGAAAACCCAGCAGAATGTATCTGGTATGCAGAAACTGAAATAAAAAAATTTAAAAGTTCTTAGGAAAATTAATATAGTACATTTAATGTACTATTTTTCAAGCTACCTTGTTGTCAGATTTACAGTTACATCATTTATAAAAATCTATTAATACGCTCTTTTTTTTAAATTGGTCAATTTAACAAAAAAACAAAAAAAAGAAGAAAAATATTAATTCAAGTCCATTTAGGTATAACGGAAAGGAAATTGGATTGGAAAATTAGATTTTCTTCTATTTTTCAATTGCCTTCTTTTTAATAGAATTACAACTAAAAAATTTAAATGGCCTTTGAAAAATTACAAATTATTCTTTTTACATACATATTTCAAACAGTTTCGTATTTCAGCTAATTAATTTCAAATAAATCAAAAAAATCATTAAAGTAGAATTAAAACAAAAATTTTTCTCCTTCATCTTTGTCCTCTCGAAGAAAGATCTATGCGCATGTAATCAATTCGGTGCTCCTTTATGAGGTCACAGCCTGGGGACGTGCGCTGGACAGGGAGACATGAATAGACGTGTTCTGGATGGAGTCCAACGACGGATTGCCTTTCGGATCACATCTGTCTACACCTCAGTTTCGACAGAGACCACATTAGTAATTGCTGATATTCCACCAATCCGCCAGCTTGCCGTTATGCAATGTAAGATCATTGAGGGTGAAAACAGAGAAACTGCACGACAAGATATGATCCGAGAATGGCAAAAGAGATGGGACCAATCTTCAACAGGACGTTGGACGCATCGTTTAATTAAGTAAATTGCGCCGTGGATTGATCGTAAATTTGGACAGCTTAATTACTGGTTTACACAGTTTTGACAGGACATGGTGTCTTCCGATCCTATCTCTTTAGGCGAAGGAGAGCATCAACCTCCGAATGTTTGTATTTTTAGGGACTATAATACTCCTCATCATGTGGTATTCCAGTGTCGATGGTGGATGGTTGAACGAAGCATCTGTGAGCAGGTAACAGGACCACTTGATGCAGATACCATTAGATCGTGCATGCTCTCTGGTGCTGAGAAGTTCAGAGCGGTGTCTTGTTATGTGACACAAATATTGCAACGCAAGGTGATGGGGTAGCGAGAGAGTGACGGACAGCCCTCTATAGAATCGTCCTTCGTCTAGATTTGCCTACATGGGCGGCGATGATGAGACACAAGGACTCTGTCACCCTTCAGTTGTTAAGACCGAGACCCGGCTTTTTAGGTAGGGCCCAGGGACGACATAGTCGGGCCTGGTCACACTTTTCGAGATGTTAGAAACTGGTATTAAAATAAAAGATCCGACCGGCGGATCAATCTGTCATGCCGAGCATACTGTCGGTAGACTGGGAGGCCTGTTTGAGTATTTGGACATTCCCCTGGGCTGATCAATGCTTAATTGTGGGTCCGGCAGCGGAGAGGTGGAAAAGGAAAGCAAAAAAAAAAACATTTCATTTTTTTTTGATTTTGTTTGAAAAAATTAAAAAAAAATTTTTTTTTCCAGCTCAATTTTAGTGTAGAATTACATTTTAAGTATATTTATACAAATTCCTGAAGAAAAAATTGAAAATTTTGGGGGGCAAATTCCAAAAGAATACCAATAAATTTGTTTTAAAAAAGTTTTTAATCAAATTCCTCTGAAGAAAATCAAAATTAGTTTTTCCAAGATTTCCTCCCACCAATTTAACAAATTTTGAAAAAATTTTTTATGATAAATGCCAGATAATACGAAATATTTTAGACAAATTTTTTTCGGTCAATCCTGAGATATAAGGCCAAAAGCAGTGCGACAGACACACAGGCCAAAAACAGTGCGACGTATATACGTAGGCACACATATACGTAGGTTTTTAAACTAGATGAACGAGTTGGGGCACTAAAAAATAATGATTTACAAAAACAACCCCATAATTTTTAACACCATCACCATATTTTCCCCTTTAATACAGCTATTCCTGTTATATTCGCTGGGAAAGTAAAAATATCTATTTTGATAGTACATTTTATCTAATTATTTATAAGAGCTTCTTTCTTTCTTTTAAAACTATATTTTAAATTAGTAAATTTTGTTTATTACATTTTTTCTGGCTTGTACTCTCAATCTAATTTCGATAGAATTTTAATTTTTTTTTATCTTTTAAGATTTAATCCTGAATATGTTATTTTTATGCTGTTTTATTTAATAATTTAATTTCAAATTTTTTTCTTTTTATTTTTAAAATTTTACCATATTCGCCTTCAAAATAAAATTTACAGTAATTAAATAAAACATGCGACTACTCATTGTATTATATTTATCCCTTTCTTTTAAATCGAAATAAAATAAAATAAAATTAATGTGAACATTTTTATTTAATGTCATTTAATTTTTATTCTTATCTTAATTTTTTTTCTTTTAGTTCTAAATTCTTTTTACACAAGAATATCAACCTTTTTCCTTTATTTTTTTATATTTCACTTGCCTTTCACTACACTCTTAATTATTATAAATACCGAATACTTTTAAAAATAATAAACTCTATTTATAATACGATAACAAAGTATAATAATCTATAATTATAACTAAAATTAAATAGAATGGGAGAAGATAATAAAAATAAATAAAATAATAAAGAGATATATCATACTATAAAAACAAAAAGAAACAAAAAGTTGGTTTTGTAATATAATTTAAAAAATGAGAAATTTTAAAAGAAGTTTTTATATTATTATTAAACTTATTAAAGAATAATTCTGGATATCTGAAGCCTGATACATTAAAAATGTCGAAAACATATTTAGATATGAATAAATAAAGTGGGGTCTCTTTTCTCTTAAGCGATCCGCATCCTTTTTTATTATTTTTTTCAGGGATTTATAAAAAAATTATGATGCAGTTCATTTAAAGTATTTATTAAAGGATTAAGTAATATCTTAGTTAAATATATTTTTGTAAAATTGTTACCTGTATAAGCCTCTACGGCTTGCAGATAAGATCTGGTATTGTCCATTTTTTGCTATGTATTAATATACATTTCAACAATTAATTAATAAAAATTAGATATGTATAAAAATTGTATATGTATATATGTATGTATGTAGTGAAAGTTAGCATTTTGTGGATATTCTACAAATGTATGTTTATTTGCGGAGTTAAAAGTGATGTTTCATTCGTTTACGTGTAACAGTAGCTGTAAAAGTTTTGTTAAAAACCGTGTTTTTACTAGTGACACCACTATAAGAACTAAAAATTGTCCTACTTTACTGTAAACTCACAATATATAAAATGTTAAATACAATATAGAAGTTAGCCTTAACAAAGTAAGTGTGTATACTGTAAATTGTTAAACTTGCAATATACAAATGCAAGTGAACGGTGGAACAAAAAAGCGAATGGTGTGTTGCTTCACGCTTATTCTGATCACGTAATTAGATTAGCTCTAGAAGCTAGATAGGAAAATGGTCGCTTAAATTGTTCAAGGCTAAGTAGCCCTTCGTGCCACAGACATTCGGATTTATGCTTTAAGGCGACGGGGGTGGTGGCGGTATACGATAAATGCTAATTTTATGTTCGAGTGGTCATAGGACCCTAATATACGGAAAAATCAAAATAAAAATTCATAAAAAATACCTAAAGAAAAAAAAATAGTTTGGGCGCATAATAGAAAAGCCCAAAAAGAGAAAAAATTATAATAGAATCATTAAAAAAAATAAAAAATAAAAAAGTTCCATTATGATAGATATCTAAATTGATTAATTAATTTTATAATAGATCAAATGGTTAAAATTCTGTTAAATTAAAGATTTTAACCTAATAATTAATCAAATAGATATTAATTTAACAAAAAAAAAAAGAAACAGGAATAGAAGATGAAAAAGCCATAAAAATAAACCAAATATCTGAACCTCAAATAAAAACTTCTCTTTCCAGCCAAAATATTTTAAAATAAGAAACAATGATAACAGCTTACACTAAACAATAATTATTTCTTTTTATTTGTAACAAATAAGATTTTCAAGAGGTATAAAAAGTTCAAAAATAAATTTTAAAATAATCTTTCCATTGTATACTTTTGAGAAATAATATAAATTTGTAAAAGAAAAGTATATAAAAAATAGCAGAGATTTAGTATAATATCTTGCTTAATATTTCCTGTAAAGTTTTATTTAAGATATAATTTAAATTTTTAGATATAAAAAGTAAAAGCTCTTTCACGGATGGTAGTTTTCAGAAAAAATAAGAATGTATTTCGAATGAAGTCAAACAATATATTTATCAGAAATGGAATTGAAAAAATACTAATAGAAAATAAAATATGTCAGTTGGTTAAAGTAATAGAAGTAATTTGATAATGCATTAAAGAAAGAGAACAAAATTGATTATGAAATCAAAGAATCTAAATTATTCTAAATGATTTTACGAAAACTGTAGGAGTAAAGATACATAATATATCTTCAAAATGATACTTACGTGGAAGAATCAATAAGATTACTGCGTTAATAAAGAAAATTTACGAAATTCCAAAATATACATCATTCATGCAATCATCCATAGCAGTCTAATTTTAAAAATACATTTCTTCATTTCTAATCAAACTCATTTATTTTGTGACATTTAATTAGCCTTATATTTTCATGAAGATTCTTTGTAGATTCTCCCTAGTTATTATATTAATGATTTTAAGAGCAAAAAAAATAAAGTTATATATTATAAAGTAGAAAAGTATTAGTTAAGTAATTCAGAAAGATAGAGAATTGGAGAATTTAAATAAATATCTGTACAAAAGAATAATGAAAAGTAGTCAATAAAGTTTGAACTAATTATATTTTAATGAAATAAAAAATAACTCATATTTAACAAACTTAGAAAAATGATGATGAGGTTTGTTGGCTAAATACTGAGGCAGACAGTTTCATTTAATCGTATTAACGTCATTTACAATATAGATATATCTATTCATCCCCCAGCTTGAAAAATAATTATAAGAGTTTTACCATAGAAATATTTTAACAGGT
Organism: Zanna intricata; assembly: GCA_010016005.3. Taxonomy (NCBI): domain Eukaryota; kingdom Metazoa; phylum Arthropoda; class Insecta; order Hemiptera; family Fulgoridae; genus Zanna; species Zanna intricata. The sequence goes on along the minus strand of JAAAKQ030220007.1, from coordinate 2,799 downwards.
AATCTGATGGAATCCTAAGCTCACATGTTTCTCTTTTTTATGGCACAGTATAGTTCCAGTGAAAATGTAACAGAACTAATAAAATATGCTGTTACCATATCCGATTTTGTTTTTTACTGTAATAAAATGGAAAAAATGAATAAAAAAGGAAATATTTGTTAAGGATTAAGAAGAAATAAAAAGAAAATAAGCAAAGAAAATACTTTTTTGAAGATAAAATAGCAAGACTGGTTTTACAATGGTATAAAGATATTTTAATTTTTGAATTGGTTTAGTTGTTAATATAAATATAGAAGGAAAGAATATCGAGTGAGATAGAGAAAATAACGAATAAAGGAAATAATATTGATAAATGTAAATTTTCTTCTTAGTATGTGATAAATGATACTAATCAATCTGTTTTTTAATGCTGAAAATGAATCTGAATGTAACATTTTTCCATATCCTATTGTTTCTGAAAAATTCCGAACTTTAAATTCTGAAAATGTTTGATATTATATAATAAAGAAAAACAGAACACACATACACATAATTATTTATTTTTATTTTAGATAATTCTCTATATTTACGAGTTTAATTCAAATTTTTAACTATCAGTTAAATTGTAAACTATCAGTTATCAGTGTTAACCATGAAACAATAACTTAGTCATAACATAAAAACAATAACACCATACCTCATATAGATATAGATATACCATATCATATCAAAAATACCTCTATAGTGATGAATACATGAACAACATTGATATTTGAACATATCTTTACAATTCAAAACAACACAAAGCTTGTTGTCTTTATCAGATTATTGCTTTTAACAGTTTAATCTCTTTAGACAGTATGATAATAATATCAAGTGAGAGAAAAGTGATATTTTATAATGACTCATAAATTGAACTTGACTCATGAAGAAAAAGACATTATTTATGAGCGTCTAGTTATATCAGAAAAAAATACTTTTACTGTCCTTTGAAAACAAACTTGGATTAATAAAGAATCTTGAAAAGCTTTGTAGGACAGTCAAGGATTCTTCTACCTACATAAAGCAGAAATTTCCAAAAGTAATCCAAGCACAAATTAAAGAAGAGATTTTTGTTGTCCCAAAAATAAAATTAAATCAGAGATAAAATATTTATGGGATGATAGATGCAGAACTAAAGGCTTGGACAGCGTTTAAAGACTTTTGTGAAAACCTGTTGGGTGTCCATTGTTAACACATTTGTGTTAAGTTTGATTTATTGTTTTATTGTTATTGCCTCTGCCTGTTACAACTTTTCGTTGGTTACCTGACTTAGTGTTATGGAATACTACACACCCTTATTTCGTATTATTGCAACTGGTTGTGTCTCTCTATTTACTTTCGCACGACCCGTCTTCACTCTGTTCCCACGCTTGACTTTATTGCGCGTGTTGGTACGAGCTCTCCTTCTTTCTTTCTATCGTCTTGGTATTTAGTCGGCCTCTACCAACGCAGCGAACAACAAGTTCTCCGACGACTCCTGGCTTCACCAGTTTTTCGTCCTTCGCGTCCTAATAATTTTCATAATTTCAATAATTCTCTTCTATCTGGAATTAAATTCCAAGCTGTTCGGGACCAGCCCGGCTCCGCTGCTAGTGACTTTATTATTTTCTTTCGGCAATTATATCGGTCGCTGTACCGTTATCAGTTTTATTTTTTTGAAACATTCGTCTGCAATTTTATTCGTGACGTTACGTGAAACTCTGTTCAGCAGCTTTATCTTTTTCTTTGTTTTTTCGTCAATCCTCCCTTTATCTAGTTTCAACCTATCGGATCTTGATTGATGCTGTTATTCAGCGTATGTTTTCACCGTAGTCCTGAATATCTGGATGCGTCTCTGTATATATTCACTCTCTACGCCTTATCCTCAAGCATCATCGATTTTCCTTATTATGTGGCAGTATTGTATAGTGAGTTTTTATTTTAAGTTTTTTATTGTTTAATAAAAATATTTAAAAATTACACTGGAAGTAGTGTTACATATTTAGTAACTGAAAATTTATGTTTTATATTGTTAATATAAAGGATTTAATAGATTCCATGTAATTGTTGCCGTAAAGTGTTATATATATGTATTAATAATTGTGTTAAAAGTAACGCTTCTATTAGTGTTGTTCTTTACAAATTAAACAATTTTTCTTTTGAATATACTCTAAATTTATGATTAATTATCATTAATAATAATTAATTATTGATAATAATTTATTTGATTAATTCTATCAAAGAATAGAAAACCTTAACTAAAGTGGTTTTATACAAAGTGCAGTTCTGAAATTATTTTTAATTTCTAGATGTTCCATATTGAGAATGTATGCAGTAACACTATAATATATATATATTTTTTTTTATGTATCTTTATGTTTACATATTTATTTTATATAAAATCTCTCCTTATGTGCCCTTAAGTGGTGCTATTATTCTCTTGTTTTTTAAATTGTGGCCATTTAATTTTTTATTTAAAGACTTGTTTTATAATTAAATTATCTTGGATTATATGACTATACAGTTACAGCATTTTCATAAATTATGTAAAGGGTTTATTATTATGTTCATCTGTTATTATTGTTTTATGATGTTGTGTATCTATCATTTTATAGATTATTTTATAATCAAAACATAACTGTTAAAAAAACAGATTATTCTCAAATTATTTGTTTTATTAAATACTATTTAGCGTAATGTTATTCATTACTAATGTAATTAGTTTGGCCGGCCTCCGTGGCCGAGTGGTAGCGTCTCGGTCTTTCATCCGGAGGTCCCGGGTTCGAATCCCGGTCAGGC
>JAAAKQ030219996.1:0-11478 GCA_010016005.3 Zanna intricata | reverse complement strand
CAAATGAAATAATATTAACAAAATATTATTATTAAATATAGAAATGAAATAATATCAACAAAATATTATTATTAAATTCTAGAAATGAAATATTAACAAAATACCATTATTAAATATTATTAACATAACAATTTAACAATGTTTCTTATTTTAATTAGTTATAAATTTATTTTGTGGACTTCAATATATATGGGGAGTTATAATAATTTTTATGAAAACCTTATACAACAAATCTAGTCCTGTAAAAATTGTAGTCCTTGCCAAATTCCATCGCTGTCGTTAATAGTAGGAGACTTCAATGCACACCATATTTCCTGGTGCTCATCTTTCTGCTCCTCCTGAGGAAATACAATAAACAGAGTGAGACAAGACTTGGACCTTTTTCTCTACTGAATGATGGGTCACACAAATTCATGTTCTTATCATCTGGTACATTGTCCAACATCAACCTGTCTATATGCTAACCAAGTTTATTTCTTCGTTTTAATTGGTGTGTTTGTGATGACTTTCTCAGCAGTGATCACAGGTCAGTTATTATTGTTTTTGGTGTTAACTGTGAGATCATGGTCATATCTCTGTCCACAGAGATGGGTTGTTGAAAAGGCAGATTGGAACAGGTACCATAAAGCCTTTCCAACACAATATAATGATGATGATGGAGATGTCATTAATCAACTTTCAAGTCCACCATACTTGAGAATGCTAATAGGTTTATCACATAAACATTGGGAAATTCTAAATGTCCTCTGTTCCTTGGTGGGATGATGATTGCCAAAATGCTATTAGTATTCGACAGCAAGCACTACGCAAATTTAACCGCAGGCCTACAACTGAACAACATCTAAATTCATACTGTAAAGATACAGCGTTATGTCGTTGAGTATTCTTGGATGCTAAGAGGAAGTCATGGAGGAAATATGTGGACACCATCTTCACACTACTTCCATGTCTGGTCTCGTCATACTATGCTTAAAATGCTGGTTTCTGAATATCATACTTCCTTCGACTTGCCACAGGTGCCTTTAGATCAAGCGCTATCATAAGCTTACTTGATGAGTAAGCTTTGGACTTTGGGACAGACGTTATCAGCTGTAAGCATCTTACTTTGCTCATCTTAAAGGACAACCAAATCACCCGGCTTTTTACACAGTCCTTGGGAATCCTAATTTAAGAAAGTATGAGGACCATTCACATTGTACTGCACCTGTGGGTGTCTGTACACGATGCTTACTGTATCGGGTACAGACGCATTATATTTTTATAAATATTGACACATCTATTTTTCCAATTTATCCATGTTCATATCCTCCACAGAAAGCAGTCTCATAAATGTTATGTTTGACCTCACGACATTCAATAAAGATCCAACACCACCCATTTTCATCTAACAAATGTTTCACCATATTCTCTCAAAGACAAACCCAGATGCAGTAGTATACACAAATGGGTCAAAACAGAATGATACTTTGGATGCACATTTATTGTTAATTTTTTTATTCAAGAAGGAGCCTTTACATTTTTCTATTTTAGTGTTACATTTTAAATAAATTTATTTTACTGTTAACTTTCTTTCTGTGATATTAGTTCTAAGATTTACGTGATATTAGTTTTAAGTTTTAGTGATATCTGTGGTATTAGCTTAAGTATTAGTTAATAATTTTAAATTTAGTCTTAGTTTTTCCCTTATATGTGATATTAGTGTAAGTTTTTAATGATATTAGTTTTTAACTTTCTAGTCCTATTTTAATTTTAATCTAGTTTTAATTTTTAATTTATTTTCAAATTTTGTTTTTGAGGGAATGTTTGATCTGGATGATATAGCGTTTTTTACCCTTAAAAAAAAAAAAAAAAAAAAAAAAAAGAAAAAAAAAAGTGTAGCTCAAAAACTAGCAGATTTTTTGGTTTAAGTAAAAAACCTACGTCTGGTAAAAGCGTTCAAAAAAGTCTTTTTAATGTTGATGTTACAGCCTTAGTGAGTATTAAAGAAATAAACAAAGATAAGAATAGTTATGATTTTTAATTGAAGGAAATAATTTAATTGCTGTTTAAGTAATTAAATATTTTTTTCTTTTTTTCAATAGTTTTTCTTTTTTTTTAATTAAGACATTTCTGAATGTGGAGCTGAGTACTAAACTTATTTGTAAGATGGGTATCTAAACATTTATGAAATGTAATTATTTTCTGCAAAGTTAGTTATCTTTTTTTAGTTTTAATTGTTTATGAATTAATTGCATCTGAAACTTTACCCTCTTCTGTAAAGTTGATAATGACACTGGGTAATAAATAGTGAAATTGATTCTCACAGTCAAGATTTGCCTCCCCCTCATATTTTATAATGATAAAATTAAAATTTTCTAGCCTTCAAAAGTTTTAGGATTTTTTCTCCTTAAATAAAATTAAATATTAATTAATTATTAGTGTAGTTTTATTCAAAAAGTATATTTACTAATTCTTTTTTCTTTTTTTTTTTTATGAGAATTAATGTCAAGAAGTGAGATTTAGCATTATTCTCAAGTTAACGTTGCTGATATCCAAATTTTTTCTATCCTTTTTGATTAAGTCAGTTACTGAGCCACTGTATATCTAATTGTGCAAAATTCCCTTTTCTATTGGTATGTTTTGTAAGATGAAAGTGAGTTGAATAATGCTACTGCCCTAACTTTAACTGTGGTTGAAATTATTTATAAGTAAGTAGCATTGAGCAATAATGCTACACAGCTTATAGAAATTAAAACTGTATTATAGAGGAATAGAAAGATTTTATAACTATAAGACATTTTTCCAACACCAAAGCAACCTACACCAAAGTCAAATAAAGAGTTATTTAAATGTTCATCATGAAATTGTAAGTGATAAATCTTTTTCAGGTGGAGGTCAGTTATTGAATATTACTATCGAGATTTCTTCAAGTTGTTATTTACTCCAAAAACCAAAACTAAACCTGAAGAAATTCTGCATTTGGAAACTTAATCTCGACAACACACATGTCCGGTCCTTGCTCTTAGTCCAGAATTTTTAACTTAATGTCAAGAACTAGTTTCGCCAAGCATTGATTCTTGGTATTTTTTTTTTTATTACTTAAATTTAAATTAAAAATCCTTATTTGAGGGCAGAAATCTAGAATCAAGAGAAAAATTGAATTACCCAGCTGAACACCATTCCAAAAATGGCTTATTTTGAACCAATGGGCTAAGAATGTTAAGTTTGAAGGATTATAATTTGAAGGAAATAAGTTGTATTACTGAATATGTAATGGTTACTATTTAATATAATTAATACTATTTAACGTTCTAAGTTAGGAATTTTTGAACAGAGCTTGTATTTATTCTAGATAAATATTTTACTACAAATTACAAATAAATTACTTGTCTGTCTCATATAAATGTTACACTAAGACTTACGCATCTTTTAATTTTATTATTATTATTCTTCCAAGTACAGTCATTGCATCTTCAGGCAATTGTTATAAAATAAATTAAATCAATTTTATAATATAGTTCAGAATTTTGATCTGTGACAGACATTCATATTATAATCTTACTATTAAGAAAAAAAAAATCAATTTTTTAATTATTTTTTTGATTCACCTATTTTATACATTTAGTCTTATTTTGGTTATTTGTAATTGCTATTGCCAGCAGTATTATTACCATCCAGAGAAAATTTTCAACTTAATAAAACAAACATTACAGCATTGGTTGTAATAATTATGGGTAATGATATGAATGGAAACAGCCAAACTGTTTGAATTTTTTAAAGCTGTGAGACTAATTTTTGAATATTAGTTAATTTTTTTATATTACTGATTTTATTATTTCAGATGGTAGCTCTTTTTACCCTTGCCCATTTTGTGTCAGCTTAAAAAAAATTATGTACACAGATCTCAAGGAAACAACAAAAACTGAAAAAAAAACAACAAACTGAAGTGATGTAAAAGAAAAATTTCTTAACCTAATACCTTCCCCCCCGGGATCTATCCCGATCCCCCCCTCGACCCCCCACCACCACCCCCTCAAAATCCGACCCTAGATTTGGAGGAATACGTTTTCGGACCTCCCCGACCCCCCCCCCCCTTATTTCGCCGACTTTGGTGTCGTTTTCTAAATATTTTTTGGCGAGGATTTCGAAAATCCTATCAGTTCTGAGGTCCCGTTATCAGGAAGGCCGTAACTGAAGATTTTTGACTCAAGAGGATGGATCCCTTTAAACCCAAAAGGGCATTGGCTCGCTCACCGAGAAGGGAGACCACTGGAACGCAACAGGTGGAGACAGTTGAAGAACCTATGGGAGAACCAAGTACTAGTGGTGAAGCAGTAACTACGAATCCTGAGAGGAGCACGACACGATCAAGGGAAGAGCGGAAAAGACGCCGAGTACCTAGCTCAGAGGAGGAGGATTCGGAAGATGAGGTGTTCACAATCATTGACAGGTTGGTCGAGTTGTCCGGGACCTTCCGGAATAACATAGATAACAACACTAAACGTGAACTGAAACAGGTTGAGAGTGAGATGACCATATTGATCAGACGAATGGCTGATTTTAAGGGATTAATACAGGAGAAGGTTTCAGCCGGAATTAAATGCGACAAGTGCACCCAAACAGTGAGACCCGCACGAAAAGAAGAAATCGAAGAGCAACTGGATAAAGAACTAGAGGAAACGGAGCTGATAGAGCTGATCATGAGGAGATGGCCGCAAGCTGTCTTCAGATGAATAGAACTACTGAAGGACAGCACAGACTTAGCGAATAGCAACACTTTGTCTATCATAGACCTGGCGGCGATTGAAACACCCTTTGCGGGCAGAATATGCAAAAGGCTGCCCAGTCTCCGTGCTATGACATCGGAAGGCAGGACGAAATCGGGGCAGTTACTGGCGTTTAAGCAACAAGCGACAGTACTACTGGGAGAAGAAGTCGAGGAGGAGCCTAAAATGAATCTAGTGGGTATAGTCGATTCCAGAGACAACAAGAAGAAGCTTGTCACTGACCTCAAGCGTATCATGGGGAAGGCCTACCAGACATCTAACGGTATTATGTTGCATACAGCAGACGATGCCACCGGAGTTACAGTGAAGAAGCTCGCCGAATATGCAAGCAGGAAAGGTGATTTCACCACCAAGATATTGATGGAGAGTATGCAGGGAGCGGCTGCCGCGGAGAAACCAAAAGATCCGCCAACCCAAACGGTGGCAGTCAAGGCTGATGGTCGCAGCTTTGCTGACATACTTAAGAACGTGAAGGAGGGAGTCAGCGAAGATGTGCCAGAAATACTGTCTGTCCGAAAAGGACAGGCGGGCGAAGTGCTACTGAGAGTGCGGGACAAAGGTAATTCCGTGCAAAAGTTTACTAGGAAAATAGCTGACAACGTGACAAACGTTCAAGTCACCTGTGCTTGAGCAGACAGAAGTTAAAGAGGGTTATGTTAAAGGACCTTGACGCGCTAACCACAGTTGAAGAGGTGACGGAGGCTCTGATGCTGCATATCGGCTTGGAAAAGAGTCAGTTAACAGGCGTAACGATGCGGGAAACTTATGCTGACACCAAAAGCGTGATGGTGCTACTTCCCGCGAATTTGGCGATGCAGCTCTGTTCAAAGGGCAGGATAAGGATTGGCTGGGTGTCATGCAGAGTACTCCTAGCAGAAACGATTGAGAGATGCAATAGATGCTGGGGCCGGGTCACCGGGCATACAGGTGCGAAGGTCCTGACAGAAGTAGGCACTGCTTCTCGTGCTCCATAGAAGAGCATTTTCAAATTGACTGCCCCGAGAGAAGAAGAAACAATCAACGTAGCGACGCCGGAGGCATAGAAGCGTCACAGCGAGATCATGATTAGAGTTCTACTCGTGAACACCAACAGAAGTGCCCTCTCGCACGATATGGTGGAGGTGATCGCGAGGGGGCACAGAGTGGATTTGGTCATTGTTACAGAACCCAATAAGCAAGTTGTGGCAAAAAGCGGATGGACTGCTGATGTGTCGGTGGATGTGGCGTTGCGGGACTGCTCCAGAAAGTACCCATGGGCATTTTACAGGAGGGATATGGGGATGGTGGCGATAGAGCTGCAGGAAGCCTTGATAGTAGGGATCTACATCTCACCTAATTGCACCTTGGATGAGTTTGTTGACAGACTTAGTAAAATAGAAGATCTAAGGAGGAGTACTGCCAAGAAAGTAGTCTTGCTTGGGGACTTTAACTCCAAGTCGATAGCGACGGGCAGTATGTACACCAACCGGCGTGGAGCCGAACTTGCGGACACTATGCAGCGGCTGCATCTTCACTGTTTGAACACGGGTACTCCCACGTACTGTGCACGGGGGCATCAATCGGTCCTGGACCTGGTGCTCGTCGACGAAGGCTGGAACATACTTAACAGCGCAACGGAGGTCTTACATGAGAAACTGGGAGTGATCACCTTGCAGTTCTGGCTACGCTGATTGAAGATGGGCCGGCAACTAGGGAAAGAACCAGGCCTTTTGATTAAGTACAGCACAGGTTAATGATGTCGTCAGCGGGGCTTGCGACAGACTCGGCTTTGAACTATTCACTCCCGATGAGTTACAGAGAATAGTAATGGAAGAAGTCAGTAAGCAAGGTAAAGCCCAGACGGGCATTAAGAGAGTTTATTGGTGGAACACCGACATAGAGCTGAAGAGAAGAGATCTCATAAGAAGTAGAAGAAAAGTTCAAAGGCTGCGTAGAGCAGGCATAGATGACAACAGGCTGATGCAGGAACTTGAAAACTATCGGAGTAGCAGAAGATTGCTAAACTACTCGATCAAAGATGCCAAGAAGAAGAAATGGACGGAAATTTGTGAGGAACTGGACAGCGATCCGTGGGGGCTGGCTTATAAGATAGCTACTAAGAGGCTGGGCCGAAGGCTAGTCCTCCGCGGATCCGCTGAAACGGAGAAAATTATAGACGATTTGTTTCCGTGCACTCAAACAGTAATGGAGCCGGTAAATGAATTTGACAAAAGACGGTTCGTATTGGAGGAAGTACAGGCAGCAGTAGATCGTCTGCGTATTACCAGCAGCCCGGGTCCGGACGGGATTCCGGCGATAATAATTAAGGAACTGATGCGACGGCTAGCGATCCAGATGTTAGAAATGTATAATGAACAGCTGGAGAATGGCCTCTTTCCATCACCATGGAAGGAAGCCATGGAAGGTGGTGATACCAAAGAGAGGTGAGGAGGCTGGAACCACAGTGGTCAGACCACTGTGTCTCCTTAACACAACTGCAAAGATGATGGAAAGAGCCATATACAATCGTCTGTTGGAAGAAATTAGTAATCTAGGAGGGCTACATCAAAACCAATACGGATTCGTCCCAGGCAAATCGACTATTCAGGCGGTACAGAAGGTGGTCTCCTGGGCAAGAAGAACCAGGACCGGCACATGGAGAACGAGGCAGATACCGGTCCTGGTACTACTAGATATTAAAAACGCGTTCGGCACGGTAAGATGGGACGTGGCATTTTAGGCTCTAAAAAGGAGACATATCAGCAGCTATCTACTTAGACAAATGTCTAAATATTTTACAAATAGGAAGGCTATAATTGAATCAGTGGATGGTGTGACAGAGATGGCTGCACGGCGGGGTGCCGCAGAGTTCGGTACTTGGACCGTTGATTTGGGATATAGTATTTGACGGTGTCCTGCGACTACAGTACCCGCTAAACACGGAGGTCATTGTATACGCAGACGACTTGGCCTTGATGGTGAAGGGGAGCACTGAGCAAGAGGTCTCGATGCAAGGAAATCGGGCCGTCAGAGTCATCGAGGGCTGGATGACGAAGCATAAACTAACAGTTGCTCCGGAAAAGTGTAAGTGGATTCCCTTCACCGGAAGGCGGAACATCGGAAACATCGACTTCACAATAAGCGGCAGACATATACAGAGGGGCGAAGCTGCCAAGTATCTTGGAGTGGTGCTGGATCGTCATCTCGGATTCACTGCCCATATAGAGTATGTCTGCAAAAGAACAGACGAAGTCGCCAAGTCGCTGCGTGTGATAATGACATCTAAGCAAATGCCACGCTCATCTAAAAGGAGAGTTATAGCGGAAGCTGTAACATCAATAGTCTTGTATGCGTCACCAGTATGGGAGTCGGCGACGACTAAAAAGAAAAATCTTCAGAAGCTTGTAAGTGTTCACAGGAGGTGCTTTTGGGAGTGGTGGCAGCATATAGGACTGTGTCGTATGACGCGTTATGCGTGCTAGCAGGAGTACCACCGATTGATTTGCTGAGTAAGCAACGTACGACAAGACAGCAAGGAATGGATAGACGGACGGCATGGGACCAAACAGTAGAAGCTTGGACGGAAAGATGGAGAAATGGGGAAGAAACTGCCAGATGGACAAGGAGACTCATACCGGATCTGGATCGGTGGCTCAAAAGGAAGCACGGGGAAGTAGATTACTACACAACTTAATTCATGACGGGCCACGGGTGTTTTGGCCAATACCTGCACCGATTTCGGTTGAGGGATAATCCCAGGTGCCATTTTTATCTAGAGGAGGACACGCCGGATCATGCTTTGTTTAGATGTGACAGATGGGCGAGATGGAGAAGGACATCAAGTATTGCTGCCCTAACTCCGGATAACGTCTGTGAGTATATACTCTCGTCCAAGGAGGCTTGGAGAGACTTTACGGGTGTGGTGAGGAAAATAATTCAAGAAAAAGAAGAATATGACAGAGGAATGGGTTACTAATGAAAATCAACAAAACAATGGGGGAGCCACTGCGTCTGGATGGGGGTGGACAGCCCCACTCGTGAGGCCCGCCATGCCGAGGTGTGGCGGGTACGATGAGCGACTGGGGACTCCAACAGTATACCCAAAGCTTCTGCTAGATAACTCTGAATAACTTTGGTCATTTGCGTATCTGTACATCCCCTTTAATCATTGCTTGTTTTTTAGAACAAGCATAGTTTATCACAAAAACACATTCTTGAATATCATATTGCTCCCAATTGTTTTTAAATTTTCTCATGCGAGTACTAGAACTTCCTATAGCATATTTGTGTTTAATAGTCTTTATTATTTTTATGTTTCAGACCTAAAGTTCAATGCTAATATAGATTTTTATTATAAATATTTGATATGGGCTAATTTTTTAATTAATAAAACTATTAAGTGTGGTCATGAAGAGATATTTACCCCATTAATGACTGAAACTGTGTTTTTTTTTTAAGAATTGTGTTAGTTTAGATGCAAGAACTCTTACTGTATTAAATTTTTTTTCTAATATTAATGTTATTTTTCATTCATTTTTATCAATCTCTATGAAAATAATCAAGAATTTAATTTCATTGCAATTTTGGTGTTTGTATCTATGTGAATTTCTATTAATTTAATTTTGTATGCTTTCATAATTTACATCTTTGTACTTTATTTATTAATTATAACATTTAAAGATGATGTACAGTTTTATTTTTTTTACATACTTAGTCATTACTTATTTATTTTTTGGTTGGTATATTCATACCAACCAAAAATATATAGTATATTCATTTATACTATATAAATTATAGTATATTCATTTATAAATATATATATAGTATATTCATTTAGTTCTGTTGAATTTACTGTTGAATTCTTGTTAAATGCTGAAAAATTTGCAATTTGAATCAGATGGGATCTAATTCATGATAGAATATTCATCAAACGGTTGTTCGGTTGAGTCCCAAAGCTGATCCATTAACAGAACATCAAGGACATCTGGTGGAAAAAATCCATACTGCTTCAATATTTTGTATGGTTCACCAAGTTCCTGACGCTCCTATCTTCTTTAAAGCTACAGAACAGACTTTAAGCCGATTTAAAATTTTATTTATGTTTTATTAATTTGTATTTCAGTGAACAAACAAACAGGAGATAAAATCTTTCCACGAAAGCCCCTTCCAAAAAAAAAGAAAAAAGTTTTAAGTATTAGTATTAATCAAAGAAATTATGTAAAAAAAATTGGTAATTTTATGTAACTCCACAATGCTGTGAGTCATAATATATCACAAGAGAATAACGGACCGTGACAGAGAAGTTAATAAATGGGTTGTATTAAAAAGATTTTGGGAGTCTATGCATTAAATAAATATGCAAACAAACTAATATAATAATTTTTTCGTAAGGATTATCTCATCATTGTAGTTCACTGATGACCAGTGAAAAAAATAAATCTATATCCGAATAAAATAAAGAGTAGTTTTATAAATATAATCCTGAGTTGTGCAGTATCAGAAAAAACGTGAAATAATTTTTGAGCATGTGTTTCTTTCTTCCATACTGCAAAAACTTTTCATGCCATGATTAATGAAACGAGTAAAAATATATAAAAGATTTATTAAAAATTCATCAAAATACATTACAATTGTTTAATCTTATAAAATCCGGTGCTCTAAAACAATAATATAATTTTTGCATGTTTTTTTCTGATTATTCAGATAATTTTTCCAAAGAAAAATATTAAAAAGGCATTGAGATTAATTGCAGATGACAGATAGACAAACGCAGAATTACAGGCAGGACAGCAGACAGATGGTGAGCAGACAGGCAGTCAGACGGTGACAGCCAGACGGTGACAGCCAGACAGGTAGGCAGGCAATCAGACGGTGAGAGGCAGGCACATAGACGGTGTTCAGGAAGGAGAGTAGAAGACGATGACAAGTAGGAAGGCAGACAGATGGACAGTGACAAGTAAGAAGGCGAGCAGACCGGCAGAACAGCAGAGAGATAGTCCGTTGTGAGGAAGAAGGTCAGACAGTCAGTGATGTGCAGAAAGACAGACAGATGGTGAACGGAAGAAGGGCAAAAAGACAGACAATGACAGGAAGGCAAGCACGAAAACAGTGGCAAGCAAGCAGTTAGAATGACGTTAATTCGTGTCATAAACGATGATCGGGACATTTACAGCCACAAGAGCTAGTGTTAAAGTAGATCGCGGGTATAAGAAGGCAGCCGGTGCTGGACAGCCGTTGAATGACAGCCGTTGCCTGACAGTCGTTGAATGACAGCCGGTGCTGGACAGTCGTTGAATGACAGCCGGTGCTGGACAGTCGTTGAATGACAGCCGGTGCCTGACAGCCGTTGAATGACAGCCGGTGCCTGACAGTCGTTGAATGACAGCCGGTGCCTGACAGCCGTTGAATGACAGCCGGTGCCTGACAGCCGTTGAATGACAGCCGGTGCCTGACAGCCGTTGAATGACAGCCGGTGTCTGACAGCCGTTGAATGACAGCCGGTGCCCGACAGTCCCGTTGCCTGACAACTTGTGCCCGGCAGACGATGATTGACCGACGTTGGCTGACAGACGGTGGCTGACCGACGGTGGCTGACAGACGGTGGCTGACCGACGGTGGCTGACAGACGGTGGCTGACCGACGGTGGCTGACAGACGGTGACTGACCGACGGTGGCTGACAGACAGTGACTGACCGACGGTGGCTGACAGACAGTGACTGACCGACGGTGGCTG
>JAAAKQ030219995.1:0-28874 GCA_010016005.3 Zanna intricata | reverse complement strand
AGGGGATTGTTGAATTAAAGCCCGCACTCTATCCACGTTTTCCGCTGACGTTGACGTCCTAATTCGGCCTTGTGGTCTTGTTTTTAATGCTGATGATGTTGCTCTAAAATTTGATACCCAAAAGTTCAATATGACTCACCCTGTATATTCAGCAAATTTTATGGATCTTTCTATTATTCAGAGAAGGAATCTTTCAGTGACCTGATTGTTATGACAAATACTTTTTTACTGAACAGTTGAATTGAGACAATGGTATCAAGGAGACCATTGTCTCCTTGTTTTGATGCACAGGGTCAAAATTATGATGATTTTCCCGTTCACATAAGCATATTTTCAAGATAAGCTATTTGACAAATTCTTCGCAATCGTGACTTTTTTATATCATAAACAACTACATCATATGCACAATTTCCTTAGCTCCTTAACTATTATTCGATAAAAGTCTTATAATTCCCTAATCCGGGATATTATTTCACTTTTCCGGTTCCTGCAAAACAAGGAATCCAATTTCGTCCTTGCTTGGGTAATAGGATATATTAGAATCGAGCGGAAATGAGATCGTAGATGCAGCTGAAAAGAGAGCGATTGCCAATCATCATGTTGACGACATCCCAACAAGATGATCTTTAGTGTCATGTTTAGAAGTTGGTACTTAAAAATTGGCAAATTTATTGGGAACTTCTCAACAAAAAACTTAGTTCGATGAAACAGGATTTTATGCAGACTGCCATTATAGTAGAAAAAACGAGAGGAAAGGGTAGCTCTAATAGGTCTTTGTATAGGGAACAGGGATATTATGTCTGTTAATATCCAGTATAGGTCTGATCGTCAGGCTCATAGAAAGTTTCAAGATCTATTAAGCGCTTCGTAATTAGTGTAAATTGATCTCTGATATATTCATCGATTGACACTTCAATCGTTACATTAACTGAATTTCAAAAATCTTAGGATCATTAAACAACTTATTTAAAGGAAATTTGACATCCGTCGAGTATATACTCACTTGTATCCAGAGCTCTCATTTGAGATAAGTGGCGATCGTCGGTTCGTTAAATTAGATTAGTAAATATGGAGATCTTTAAAGTTTTAATATGTTTGTTTTTAATTAGAGTAATCTCGTGATGTTCAGTGTTTGATGTTTCAATGTTTTGTCGCGCGCTCTGTAAGTACAATGATGTTTAAATTACTTTTTACATTTTAAAATTTACTTTAAATATTTCATAGAATTGGATGGAAGCATTTCTCTGGTGAATGCGTGTGAGCGTGCATGTACGTATGCATGCATATGTGAATGTGTGCGTGCGTGTGCGTGTGAATGTGTGTATGCAAGATCTCGTCCGTGTGTGATCAAACTACCAAAGCCAAAAGAAAAAAAAAAAAAAAAATACAACACTGAAGTGGTTTTTGGCTGACAGCTGGTTTTTGGCTGGCAAAAACTGACAGCTGTTAACTGACTTAACAGCCGTTGCCAAAACAAAAAATAAATAATATGATTTATATTATTTCTTCGATCGTCTAAAATGGTTTTATTGCCACGGTCCTTCCTTAAAAAAAGAATTTTGATAAAAAAATATGAAACTTCCGTAATTTTTTATTCTCGAAATTTCTTTAATCAGTACTTGTGAAAGGATTACGATGGATGCAACATGTTGTGTAGAAGAAGATTCAAATATAATTTTATGATTATAACAAAAATTTAGTTTTCAATTAGATATCATTCACGAAATCGGTGTAAATAGAAAGAATAGAATTCTTTTTAATACAAAATTAACAAGCAAATAACATTTTTTAAACCTTTTTTCCGAATCTAAATAAATTTGATCAGAAAAAGCAACATTTTTTATTCTACATGAAGTTTTGTGTCGTTAAATTACGTAACAATTATGAAAATGAAGTTTCTGCAATTTTTTGGACTCTAATCGGCGACAAAAATGTTTACACATTATTTTTCATAATTTTTATTACAGTTTGTATAATATAAATTTTTTATTTTAGAAGAGGGATATAGTTTATCTTACTTATAAGGGAATGAAATTAGTTCAAATATCGTAATTATCTACGTAATATTTTGATGTAATTATTCTTTCAGAATTGTTTACGTATATAGATAGCATGTACTACATATTGTAAACAAATAGTATTGTTTGCGTAAGTAATATATTCACTTGATAATGATACGGGAATATTATGAAGTGAATTGTAAAAAATAAATAAAAAATGCCGTTTTACGACAGCAAATGAAATCAAAATAAACATGACTTAACTTTTGTTGAGATTTGTGATTCGCAATTAACAGTAACTGCACGTAATACTTTAAAGAAAGTTATATATTCAAAAATACAAAATTTTAGGATTCACAAAATAAGCAGGTAAGGCATAATTATAAATTAAAGCTAATAAATATAATATCTTCAATAATTTTTTATTTGTTTTTATCAGAATACAACAATTTCACTGAGAGATTTTTAGTTCATAAAAAATAAAAATGTAGGAGAGCGAGCAGCCTTTTGTGTATACAATAAAATGGGTCCGGTTTCTGAGCGTATTTTAACTTAAAGTCGTAAACTGAGATAAATTAATAGTACTAATTAACCCACTACGTAGCCGATAAATGCGTTTGTTTACAAGGTCATGAATGCAGATAATTATATATATATATATTTATATTCAAATTTATATTATACATTTTATTTGTTATTGTGTTTTATTCTTATTTTTATGTTATGTATTTATATAAATATACATTATCTTATATATATATATATATATATATATATATATATGTACAGAAGAAAATTTCTAAGATTTAACAGTTGATTTTTTACAATTTTTAAATAATTAATAAGAGTAACCCAAATCAACTCCCATTCAATAATTACTAATGGACTAGTATTTTTCAAATGTACTTGAAAAATGACTGATTTTGGTAGTGAATTATCGTTCTCAATTACTTTAAAAAAAAATTTATATAAAAGTAATTTATTTAAGTATATTTTTGGTGGTGTTCTCTTGTCATTTCACTGACGGAATGCTCGCTTCATACGACTTAATGAAATTAGGTAAGTTTTTCTCTTAGTATATTTTGTATGAATTCAGTAACTCAAAAAATTTAGTTTTTCTTGTGAATCTATTTAAGAATGTACATTACTGAAAATAAATAAATCAATAAATGGTTAAATTGGTAATGTATTTTTGATTTTTTATGTACTTGTTGGCTAAAAAGTAATTTCTTTAGATTAGTTGTAATAATCTGCTTATAACTGATATACGGAAAACATAGATCCGAACAGAATCAGAGAATACAACCAACTAATCTTGCAATTCCTGTTAATTCGCGTGAGCTACACTCGACATTAACGCGGTGTTAACCCAAGTATTTAACGCACTGCGTCGGTTTGTTAGAGGCTACAGTTCATCCGCTAAATATTCGGAGTTAGATAATGTGTGTGTGTGTGTGTGTGCGTGTATGTGTGTGTATATTTCGCCTTTAGCTTTCTTGAAAGAAATCTTATTAGTATATCTAATTACTATACAATAATAATTACAATATACAGTAAAAAGTACAATAAACTTCTGCTCGCAGATCATTTTCTATAGAATCACTGTGAAATTTCCGAACGGTTTGCTTTAAACAAATTTTTGTTAAAATCTCTCGCATTTGTTACACGCTATGGCACGTTCCTGATTTTTCCAGAACATGAAATGTAGATTTCGGCTTCTACGTTGCGTAAAACGAAAAATGAGCTATTTGTCTCGGTTGATTTCATAACGAATGAAGAAACAAAATATTAACGGGCTTTCGCTGAAAGGATTGGCTCAGAAGCGAAACGCAAAAAAATTGACACGACCTATTGTTAAGCAGCATTGTTTTGATTCACTATAACGCTCGTTCACAGTCGATCGTAAAAATTCAAACGCTGGCAGAGAAATTTGACTTGGAAATACCTCAGACCCGTCGTACAGTCCGGTATGTCTTACTGCTGTTTTCACTTATTCTTTAAACTAAAAAAACATTTTTGCCAGTCATTTTGCAAGTGTAAGAAAGCGTAAAATTACGGCTGATTTCTATAATGCTACATTAGAAAAACTAGTGAAAGGACATGAAAAATATTAAAATTAAAACGGTGATTGTTTAAAAAAAAATAAAGGGCGTTTTGTTGTAAGAAAGAAATATGTTTTATTTATTATGTCTTTAAATTGTTTACTATGAACGGTTTTAACTTCTAGACGATTTCACCTTTAACGATTCGCAATCTTGTTTTCTACTTTCATCGTCTTTATGTATTACGTAGAGTAGAATGTGTGTATTCCTCGTAAAAGAAAAAAAGGTCTTTTGGAATACCAAGAAATGATTATATATATATCTACTGTAAAAAATGTAATGCGAAAGTTTTAGATATGAAAGGACTCCGAAAGGTCAGTCGTAAGAGCAGTAACTCTTTTTTATCAGGATTACGGTTCTTGCCAATAGTGAACAAATAAAAAAATCAGAAGTAAGCTTGCCAGAGAGAAAGTGACAGAATTAGCATCGAGTAAAACGGGTAGTAAAGTATTCACAAGCAAGATGATTTTAAGTGGATTATTATGTATATCATAAAAAAACAAAATTTTATAAAATTTAACATTAAAGGAAAAATGATTACCTAAAATGTAGTAATTATGGTGATAAACATTCGATGGAATACGGTTTTATTTTGTATTACGGCTCACGTTAAATGTCAGTATAAAATAATCTTAAATCTTTTACTGTAGAGAAAAAATCGAATATTTATTTATCTGAAATTTTATCTTGCATACGTACATTGTGGCTGATGATACTTGTTCTAAATCTTTTATGAAGAATTGCTATAAATGTCACGGTAAGTATCCTTTCAGATTAAAGAGCTATGAAGCGTCAAAAGTTTTTAACAATGTTTATTTTCGCAGAGGAGAATAAAAACCATCTTAGAAATTTAACTAAAATCTAAAGACTTTTCAAGAAAATATTTTTTTGTACGTTAAATCGTTTCAAACTGAATAGTTTGTTTATCGAGGGTCAGCGCATTAGGAAATAAATTTTTATATTAATGACGGCCTCATTCCATAAATTCATAATATTACAAAAGATGGTGATCGTGTTTATAAACTCTTCCGGAATTTCCAGGAACTGAAACATTTAACTTCTCTGTACGTATTTCGATCTTATTCTAATGCACACTGCCGTAATATATCATGAAATGTAATTAAAAACGTCGTAGACGACAATATTTTGGTTTATTTAAACAATTTAAAGACTCCAAAAATTATCATTAACCTTTTTGAAAAAGCTAATATCTATTCCCATCCTAATTACGATCCTTTTGTTACAATAAAACATTTTTATAACTAAATTTTAGACGATGGACTTGATTTTTCAGTTTTCTTATCCTCATCTCATTATTCTTGATTAACTCGCAGATCATTTACTGAAAGGAACGTAAAACACCTCGGTCTTTGCTAGACAGGTTTTTGAGATAATAATCTCTATTGAAAAAAAAAGCTGACAACTAAATTATAATACTCTCTGAACATTGGTTATTTGTTCTTATGCAATGGAAAAATAATTATACATGAAAAAAATTTCCTTCCTAAGATCTCTTTTTTTGGGGTGGGGATAATTTATGATGAAGTTTTATTTTAAAATTATATTCTTAAATAAACCAAAAAAGTTTTAAAAATGAAAAAATTGGTTTTTAAAATTTTTTCTGCTCCCTCACCTCTAAAATAACCTTTCAAGAACATGTTTTTAATTCTTCTACTTTTACTTTGTTACATGGAGAGAGTAAAAAATTCTACAAAAAATGTAAGACCAATAAAAAGTTACCTACGGTTTCCTTTTTGTGGATGACATTTTATTATAATATTATATTAAAAGTTTAAATTAACCAAAAAAAAACTGAAAAACTCAAAAAACCGATATTTTAAAATTTTAATCGGCTCCCCTACTCCCATTATTGCCCCCAAAGTACTTTTATTTGGATCGCTTGCATTACTGCTATGCTTGGAAGACATAAAAAAAAAAAAATATGCAATAGATAAAAAGATAGTTTTTTCGATTTTTGGGGAAGGGAAATTTTGGGGTAAAATTCTTTTGGAAAATGGTAAGATAAGTATGTACGTTTAAGTAAGCGCTGGGCTTAACATAAAGTGGGGTTATGTTTGCAAAATTTTTAGAAAATTTACCTCCATAAATGGAGATATAAACCCCAAAATATAACCAAACGTTTACCCCATATACCCCAGTCTCTGTAGACAAAAGTTATTAAGCTTCAAACATACGTACTAATTTGTTAACAAACGACTTTTAAGTTTTATTTTTTATATCACTCTTAATGTTTCAATGTTATTTATTATGTTATTGTTTAACTAAGAAGGAAAAATATTGTTTCTTACTTTTTCAAATTAGTATCTTTTCTATTATATAAAAAATTTGAAATCGGTAACACAGCTTTTACTAGGTTGATAACAACACTCCTGACATCTAAGTGTGTATAATGTTATGGAAGAGGATATTGTACTTCAATTACGTAATTTATAAGTAATGTGATATGTGATGGTGAAATTACATGCATTACAGTTACTATGTTCCTTTACATTATTTAAATATATATATATAATTCTAATCTAATTCACAACAAGATTCATTTTGAGCCTCATAAAAAAATTAGTGAATAATAATAACAACAATCCTGTTCTTAAACTGTTTTGAGGGTCAACTATTATTCAAAAACTAACTTTCAAAACAAAATGAAGGATTTTAAAACTAGAAACCAAGAAGTAAACAATAGAATCGAACTTCATAATGGTCATTGAAGATTTCTAGTAAATTGTAAAATAAGTCCAGGAGCAGATACAAAATCTAAACACAATTGATTAATGATGAATTATTTATATGACATTTATTGAAATTAAATAATTAAAGAAAATGATAAAATAAATAAATGATATCAAGTCATACTAAAAGAAAATGATAAAGAATGATTAAATAAAAATAAGTTTACAAGTTATTGCAAAAGTAAATGCTGTAGAAAACAAATGAATATATTAAAAGATACATAGAAATAATAAAGGCACGAAAGTCGATGAATTGGATGAAAACAGTAACATGGGAGACCAAGTATATAGTAAACAATATAAAGTTAAATTCATTTAGTAAGAAGTGGAAAGCAGCTAAGGAAGATAGATTGAAAGATTTATAGTAAACGGGCATAATCAAAGGTAAGAAAAACTTTAGAGAAAACAAAGCTGAAATTTAATAGCAGTAGTGCGAATGATAGTGTTTAGGATAGAAGAACGTTTTGTTAAGTTGCAGAAACATAGTGAATGACAATAAAGTTTAAAGTTATAGTACTGGTAGAGGAGAAAAATCTGATAGGTTTATCAAAATATGATGAAGCATTGAGGACTTAATCAAGAATAATGGACAAAAATTGAAAATATATACTCACATTAATTGTGCTTTTTAGACAAAGAAAATGAGATCAGTGTTGGCTGCGAAAAATGAATCTGGTGAAGTACCATCAAATTTCAAAAAGCACAGTTTTTCTATATACAAAGAAATCAGGAACTTTGGGATATAAAATAGTTTACAGATTAGATTCCATAAATATCCTATTATTGTATAATTATTAATTGTTTTTCATATGTTGTTCTGTTTTGTTATACGTACGAACATTAGCCTGCTTTTTTGTTTTTATGGTTCCTGGGTCATGAAACCTCCAGAAATTCAAAAAAACCTCTCCCTTTTTTTTTTGACTGTTTACTATACTTTCCTTCTTGCAACATAAATCTAGAACTATGATGCCAGGTAAGTAAAATAATTGAACGGTTGACTCAAAATTCTGTGTAGTTTACTTTAATTTTAATTACGATTACCGATCAAAGAAAAACTGGAATTATGAACAGTATCATCAGTCTGTAAGTGTGTATGGGATCCAACTATTTGGGGTCGTCGTTTCTAAAATAAGACTATCAAAAATATAAGCATTCAATCAAACATTTTGAGAATGATGACTGACTTATCTACATAAATAATCACATATTGCGCTCAGACCTTAAAATGGCTTTTTAAAAGGTAAAAAAAAAACAGCAGAAAAAGACAAAAAATATGACAAACTAAAGCATTACGGTTTCTACAGTCGTCACAACACATCAAAACTCCCTTATTAAGTAGGTTGTCCATCATATACTTCCCAGCAGTCAGCAAATTAAGGCGTAATCGGAGTAATAAAATTTCTTCCTTTTAATTTCTAAAATCGGCTGGATAATTACTACTTTATCTAAATCAACATATTAACTTTGTACTCTCAATTAAATTAAATTCATCCACTCATCAATGAAAATTCTCAAGTTGCAGCATTATTTCTCTTAAGAGAAGTGATGTCACTGGACTCTCCGCATCTTGGAACAAGCCTCTTTTTTGCATTTTAATACCTTATCTAGTGGGTGTAAAAATTGAACATATTGTCATAAAATTTATCCGCCTTCGAATTACAGCTTTCATCAATACCACCTTCTCCTTCTCCTTTCTGAGAAAAAAATCAAGGGGCCTCAAACTTTCAAGATAAAAATCCGATTAGGGATCACTATTTGACCGACATTAATACCTTTCCTTATTTTCTATCCTAGTTCTTGCTTTTTTCAGTTTAATATAATTAATCCAGTCAATAGGGACTTTTTTGCCAAAATTTTAGTAGAGTTTAGGAAAGTACATGGGGTTGTAGATTAGGATAAGTATAACTCGTTTATATGCGACTGGGTAAACATTTTTGCGAACTGGATAAAATGGCGACCGTTCAAAGGTGGTGAAAATCAGTATTTCAATTTTTTAGGTCAAGATTATTGTTCCTAGGGGAAAAAAATTCTAAATAAAAATTGTGGGCAGTTGTAGTACCTATAATTTAAGCCCTTAAATGTTGACGTTTGCTAATTAATTGCTGCAAAGAAGCTGAAAAACAGTTAAAATGGCGGTTTTTGGCAAAGCCAATATTTTTTTTGAAAAAAAAAAACTTTTTAATTTTTCTTTTTATTAAAATTTAGCTCTTGGAAGTCAGTCATCATGAGTACACAAGGAAATTGGTTTATTAGTTGCTGAGATATTGTAATTTGTTTATAAAAAGACTGTTCAGGCAACTGTAATTATTTTGGCTTTTAAGAACTTTTTCGTGTCCATTTCAAGTGCAGTCTGTTATTCATGATTTTGTACTTTAAAAGGGTGAAAAGTTTTAGATCAAATGGTAATGTAAAACTTGTTTAAACTCTCCGAAAAAATGAGCGAAAAATAGAGAGTACTTGCGCGGTAGACGTGGAGGTGGAAGCGGTTCACGGCAGTCCCGCGCGAATAAAAGGAGTTCGTAACTTCAAATCGGTCTATCTCTGCGAACTTTTGATGGATCGAAACCATTTTTTTTAAACTGGGGTAGCTCGAAAAAATAATAACTATCGTGCTGTCAGTGTTTACTTATTATTTGAAATATTGTCAGCTTTTATATATTTGCCACGCTCTTCATTTTTGTGGGTGAAAATAATTGATAAATTTAAATAATAATCATTGTTATATGTTTTAACTCATGAATACGAGTGCACTATATAATTATAATTCTGTGTTAACACAGACAGATTATTTATAAGCACAGTTGGTTGTGTTTATGTAATATCCGGCCCAATTAATATACGTTGAAGAAAAGCATATGTTCAAGTGGCGACAAATATTTTAACTCATAATTTCAACGGAATTTATATTTTTTCGTTTAGTCTTACACATTTGGTCTAGGTCTTGCATATTAGGTCTTGTTCTTGTTAAATAATGGTAGGCTCAAAAACTTTTGAACTGTATGTAGTCAATAAAATTAAAATGCCTTATTGAATCTCAAAAAAGTGAAAGGAATCTATAGCAAAGATGATGAAGAACAGTAAGAAAAAGAAGAAAAATAAAAAAGGAAAACAGTAAGAAGAAAAAATAATCCTCTAATTAAAATTGTTAATTTTTTATGTGCTTTTTAAAATATTTTATTTTCAAAATTTTTGTTTAATTTAAAAAAAAGAATTAAACTCAAATAAAATTAAATTGGGAAAAAGTGCTTAAATATTACAAATTCAACCCATCGGTAACAAGTTTAGTAAACTTATCAATAATATAATTTAATACATATATATACGTGAAGTTACCTTATTAATGCCGGCCTCCGTGGCGCGAGTGGTAGCGTCTCGGCCTTTCAACTGGAGGTCCCGAGTTCGAATCACAATCTGGCATGGCCTTTTCACACAAGCTACAAATCACTCATCTCAACCTCTGAAGCAATACCTAATGGTGGTCCCGAGGTTTAAAAAAAGTTACCTTATGATCAAGTCTAGACAAACCCGATTGATTGTTATCGTCAATAGCTTTTAAAAAAAAAAACAAATCTTTTTGTTTCTATATTTAAATTCACCGAATTTAAATATAAATTCGGTGAATTTACTACGGTTTTTAATGAAATCTATTTTTTCTTATATTATAATTTTTTATCGAATCAGATAGGATCGTAATCCACGTCTTACAAAATTTTATTCGATGAATTATCTCCCAACGTTAGATTTTATTAAATTCGTTTTTTTTTAAACTGGAATAAATCCTTAAAGTGGTTTAAATTTAAAAATTATAGGTTATCTTTTGCATTAAAAAAACAATTTCTTTATCAAGTTAAACATTTATCAAAGAACATTGTGAACATCTATAGTTAAAAATCATGATAGAATAAGATTAAGGAACGCAAATGATATTTCATGACCGGCTTCTCAAAACCGTACAGTATCTGCGATGCTTCAGGAATATTAAATAATTATTTTTAAGATTATTATTATTCCCTTAAACTGGCATACATCCAAGTTTGCATGTAATAGTGAGACGTTCCATTGCTTATTAATGAAAGTCATTGTAATCTATTTGAAGTTAGAATGCTATAAACGTAGATAAATACGTAATCGAAATTTTTTTTCATTCCTGTTGAATCGGGTAAATGATTTATTGCGATAAAGTTTGCTGAACTTCCTCAAATCTAGACTAAGGAATTCAGATTATCATCAGGGTTAAAAATATTGAAAGTTGTTTGCAAGTACAAACCGTATAAAATTATACCAGACCTTACGGGTGTTGTTCAGTAGGTTAGAATAGTAGTGGTTTTAATATGGAAAAAAACATTCAATCATATTAAAAAATAAATTAAAGTATTTTAAAAGAATTGTAAACGAAACTGAAAAAAATTACTACCTTATCTCTCAGTCACTTATTTCTCAAGTAGAAAGAAAACTAACAGAAAATTTTCCTTCGTTGTCGATATTGGAGAGACAATGTTTGATAGTGATAGGATATACAATCCCGTGCGACAAATAATTTACAAGCTCAACTAAGCATTAAAATTTGTCAAATAAATTTATATTTATGTAGTAATAATAATAATAATTTTTTTTTGTTGGGGGAGGGCGGTGGAAATGCCGTTCGCATCCGTGCGTGTACCTTGCCCGTTGCGCCGCTCGCTTAGTCGAAGACACTCTCGGCGCAGCCCCGCAAACTCCGATGACCGCCAGTAAAAGGGTCGCTTCCGATGCCTTGGCCCATCGTGAGGCAAATAAAAATTTAAATTACGCAAAACAATAGCAAATATATATTTAATAAAAAATGTTTAAATTATAAAATAATACCTAATTATATTAATATAAGAAGATTTACAGCCGCCAATTTAATTAATAATACATGTATAATAGAAATGATTAGAAAACAAAATCAAAGTATCATATAACAAAAGACAAAAGTTTGAATGCAGAATTATACACATTGCACGCAGACCTGATATTTGAGTTAGGAATGTAACTTTTTACGAAATTGTTAAAATACTGGATTGTAAAATTAATAGATTGATAAATATCAAATATATTAAATTAAACAATAAAATAAATAATTTAATAAATAAACAGATAAAACATGAGTACATAACATCAAATGATACAATTAATCATAAACACAAATTTGGAGATGATATAGTAAATACTACAGACATGGAATTTAATAAGGAGGAGATTAATATTATTAAATACCCATTAAATTTAATTACCCTCATTAAATAGGAATAAGATTATCAAAAATACGATTATCGATGTAGAAAATAATTTTTCAAAATTGATAACATAGATAATAAATACAAAATAAAAAATAATTTTATTAATGTAATTGATGATATTAAAAATAATAACAATTTAAAGAACTAAATAAAAACTATAACATTTACAAAGTTATAAAAAACAAATTAATAAGTAATGATGCATTTATAGTCAAATCAGAAAAAACCAACTCCCTCTTATCATTAATAATAACGAATGTACAGATGAAACAAATAAGTTTGTAGAAGACAATAAATTTAAAGAAATAAACGATCCAACTAACAGAATTAAACAAAAAATTACATGTAACATTAAAAAAAGTAAACACATATTTAAGGATGAATACACCAAAAATATTTTAGAATAACTAACACCAGTGCTGCAATATTAAAAGCACTTCCTAAAATTCATAAAGACAACTTGCCCATGAGACTTCTTACAAATTATATTAACACACCTATGCATCACTTAAGTAAATTTGTATCTAACAGATTAAAATAATACATTAAAATTGAGAACAAAGATAATTTAAAAAATAGTTATAAACTATTAAATATAATTAATCATTTAAGTATAAATAGTTCAACAAAGTTTATAACGGTTTAGAAGATATAAAGGATATGTACACAAACAGTGACATCAATAAAGCCACAAATATAATTAATGATACTCTAAATATATTAAAAATAAATAATTTACCACATGAAATAATAAATTTACTAGAATTATGAATTAAATATAACTACTTTATATCTAATAATAAATATTATAAACAGAAAAAAGTCTCAGTATGGGATTTCCACTCTCTGCTATTTTAGCTAATTTATTTATGAATGATCTAGAAAATACAATTCTATCAGATATGATTAATAAACATCATATTATTTTATATAAAAGGTATGTGGACGACATTTTAATAATATATAATCAGCAAATTGTTAATGGAGGAAACATAATAACTGAACAAATGAATTTCTTAAATAACGATATTAAATTCACTTGAAACAGAGAAAATAATAATAACATTGACTACTTAGACATAAAATTCAACAAAAATTTTATTACTAATAGAATCGATATAGATATATACAGAAAGCCAACAAAATCGGATACTGTAATACACTTTAACTCTTTTCTTCGATCTGAAATATATCGGAATGACAAATCGCTCATTTTCAGTCAGAATTAAAGAGCATATTAGATGCATAACTAAAAATAATAAAGAACTATTTAATTTCGCTAAAAATGTCATAGAAAATGGACATATTATAACCCAAAACAATTAAAAAAAATATTAGCACACACTAACAATTATCATAAAACTAATATATTGGAGATGATATATAAATTAAGAATGAATAGATAAAATTTGTTAATGATATTTTATTAAAACAAAATATACAATAATTTTTAATTGATAGGTCGGTAGTAATACTTTATTTCAGATTTCGTAATAGACGTAAACATCTTACTAACGTGACGTTTTATTTTAATTAGTGACGACCGACTGTTATAAAAATAACAATTTGGATTTCATTTTAATTTTAATCTTACATGTATGACATATACACATTTGCAAGTTCGTAGTTTTGTAAAGTCCCAGAAGATGGAGTAGTTACTCTGAAAACGCTAGGACATCATAAAATATTGTTGGTAACTGGGAATACATTGTTTATCAAATTATAATAATACCGGCAGTGTCATGTTGAAAAAATTAAATCTTAACGTGGCCGAGTAGTACGTTTCATGTACGCCTTTCATCCGGAGGTCTCGGGTTCGAATCCCGGTCAGGCAAGGCATTTTTCACACACGCTACAATTCATTCATTTCATCCCTCTGAAGATATACTTAATTGTGGTTCCGGAGATTAAACAAAAAAAAAACAATAATAAAAACAACACCACCAACAACAACATTTTATGAGTAAATTAAATACCGCAAATCTTTAAAAAGGAATGATTATTTAGTAATGAACTTAAAAATGCCAACCTATCTCAACAAAAATATTTTATTTTAACGATAATAAAATAATAACTATAACTCATTAAATAAAATAACTACATTTACAGTTTACAAAATTAATAAATTATTTTAGATTATATTGAAGGAAAATAATAATTACTAATAAACTGAAAACAGAGAAAGTTTCCATTTTCCGTTAAGAAGATGTACAGTAAAATGTTTATTTTTTACTACTGAGCCATTATTTTAGAGGTACTGAATGTTACTTTGAAAATATCTGTAGAAAGCATTAAGTAGTCGAGATTCGGTTAAGGTTGTCATAAACCGAAGTTTTTTCGCCAATTTAAAACATTTTTCAAGGCCTTTTAGAATAATGTGTCATACCCCTACCCTTACCGTTTATAACTGTTGAACTGATCTCAACAATAAAATAAAAATAAATAGATAGTATATAGGAACAGTAAATAAATGAGTATTCTTATCTGAGTTTATAATATAAAAAACTGTGTAGTAGCCAGCCTATCACAATTACTGGGTTATTACCGCTTTAAGTTTTTAATTCTATATTTTAGCGCTTAATGTTCGCTTAATTTAAGTACTGAGTATTAGAGTACTTCTGTAATTAAGAACAGTACTACAGAGTAGTACAGTACTGTACGGTATTACGGAGTAAAAAAATTATCTACAGAAAAATAATTAACTGATCATGAGGAAAAAACTTCTTTTTTTTAATAATGATGTTAACTGAAGTCAAATGAATGAAATCATGTTGGTACATTGATTAAGGCGCCATCTACAAATAGAGGCGTTTGATTGTTAGTACTCACAGCATAACCAGTTCGTGGGTAGATCAGGCAGTAAAAGGTGTTCGTTTGTAAGACGATGTAGGTTATGACTCCTTTGTTTTTAAAGTGCACTACTATTAATAATTTTATTCAATTATTATAATGCGGAAGAAAATACAATTTATTTCTTAGTTTAATGCGTTTTTATCGTTCAGGTAAGTATTTTACGAATAATTTTCTACTTCTTAAATATCTAACTGCGTGTAACCGTGATGGCTTTTTATTGTACTTCAGGAAATCTGAACACAATAGTTTCGCTTTATTAAATATAAATAAGTTTTAGGCAAACTAAACCGTAGAATATGGATATAATTTTATTTCATCTCAAAAGTTAACACGTTATTAATTTTAGTTTTTAGAAAATTAATATAAATAATGTTTTAACTATAAGGGAGAATAAAGTAAACAAATTGTTTTATATAGTCATTTATCGGAATAAAAAAAAATAATTCATCTTTACTAAAGCTTTTTAGCCAATTGTATGTAATATTTTAGTTATAAAATTCAATAAAGTTTTAAGTCTATGAAATACATTACACTTTTATTCAGTTTGTAACTGTGGACAATTGAACTTAGCAATTAATTTTATTCTTATCCGTTGTCAGTAAACTACTCCTACAATATCGTATAAAATGACTTTGTTTGCGGTTACTGTACATAATTACTATTTATTAGTTACTGTTTTAAATTCATGAATTTATACGAATATCGAATATAAATTTATATAACATAGACAAGATAATTTAATTTATTATCAGTGTTAATATAAAAGTTCAGTGTTAATATAAAAGTTTGTTAAGAGTTTTTTTTTTAATCGAATTAGTAATATTATCCTGTTATAATTATTCAGTTTATATACACACTGAATTGTATTTCGAGGCCCGGCATCGGTCATTAGTTATTTGTCGACTTCTAATTGACAAAACACATCCTGGCCTGACGAGCGTGGTTGCAAGAACTTATACTTGAACTCCGAAAAGGGTCGCAGACGTTTACCTACCGGAGTCTGCAAGGTTGCAATAGACGTTTGGAACTTTAGCAACATCATAAGAATCTATCAATGGATTTTGTTTTTCTTCTTTTTTTTTGTACTTTAGTTATTATTTGTTGATATTAAGACTGAAGTGTTAAATATGAAAGATAGTCTTGAGATTGCTGTAATGATTATTTTATTAAATAAATTGTTTTGTAATTCTAGGTCAATTTTTTTTTCAACAATTTTATTTTTATAAATTCGATTAAATTTAATTAACACCATTTTATTCATTCTTATCAGGCCATAAAAATATCGTGTAAATTGAGGAAAAAAAATTAACTGATATTATTGAGAAAAACTGAATTAATTTTTACTTTGAACTTTTTTTCTTAGAAAAAAAATTATTCTTATGAAAAAAAACTGTAATTCTTCAATTAATAATAAAATCTGTGTTAACGGTTAGGATATATAATTATTTCAATATTAATATTATAATTTATTTTTTGTTTTTAAACTAATCTACAGGAAAAAAACTGTCACTTCAAGAAAAAATCAGATAAATTTTTTAATAAAAAAATTAAATTCTCTTTATAATAAATATATCATTTCTGTTTACATAAAAATTAAAATTTTGTAATAAATATGTAATAGTTTTTTTTAAAGAGAATTTCCTTTTAAGTTTTAATTCTTAAACCAGTTTTGTTTTTTAATCTCTTTATAGTCATAATTATCCTTAATAACACCAGTCAATAAAGTATTTTTAAGTTTAAAGATTGGTAGTCTTTCGTAAAATTTTAATATCATTAAATTTTTGCTATAATGGCAGATTTAATATTAGGGGAAACGAGGTTTTTAAGTGTTATCGTAAAATTTTGATATACATATAAGTTCAGCTTAACTCTCTACGATGCTTTGTTCCGAAGATATAAACCATTTAGAATCCTATTATTTTACGGACACACTGTATATATATGTATATATACATGTGTATGTATATATATTATATATATGTATATATATAAGAATTAATATAAATCCAGTACTTAGTCTTAGATTTAGCGTACCTATCCGCTAAAGTCAGTTTCTTAAAATTGCAATAGAATCTTAGGAATGAACAAGAAATGCGCATATGCTAAATTTCAAACAGATTAATATGTGATTTATAAACTACAGTTTATTAGAGCTTTCCTAAATCTAGATTAATTTTCAAATTATTTGAACGACTTTAGTCGGAGTTAAATATGCAAAAGTCGATTGAAAAGTGTATATGTTAACGGTGGTCCAGTGAGATTCTCAGCGGTGATATCAGATTTTAGTTTTAATTGCATCAGTAATTAGAGTTGGTTCAGAGCTTCAGGTACCTTTACCAGGTATCTTTTTGAATATTTTTCAAAATATTTCAGAGCTTTCAGAGCTCCAGGTATCTTTTTGAATATTGTACTAGTGTACCGAACATTGAAATTGAAAAAAAAAAATTAAATAAATAAGTATTTATTCTTTAAGTAAATTCTAATTTTTATGCAATAAATATTCATATTAAAAAAAAACCATTTAATAGTTTTTTTGGAAAATATTTTTAATAAAATTATTTAAAAAAATTAATTAATGACAAAGGAATGACTATTGATTTTCTCTCTTTCGTGAGTTATTTTCTCACGTTTTATCCATCTTTTGCGACAAAATGCTGTTCCTTATCTCGCCTCATTCATAAAAAAAAGGAATACTTAGTATATCCGAAATGAACAGGCTACTTAATAACATAGCCATCCTGCGCTTTTTAAATATTTATTTTTTCAGTTAACAGTTTTCACAGCATCAGGTGTTATTTCATAAATATATTAAATACTGTTATAGAAGAGCATTTGTTATTCTTGAGAAGCAGATGTATTGTTTAACTAACTATATTCCGAGAAATCGGTGAAAAGTCGTTACTCCTCAATTGTGCGAGTAGAAACGTGCCGTAATTGATATTTTAGCTTATTATTTTTTAAGTAAATTAAATAATTTCCGTCAAAAATAAATTCCTTTTGAAAAAATTCCAAACTTGCAATCTTGATCAATAAAACTAGAAACTTAAATCGTCTACCGAATCGTCATCTGCTCTATATGGTAGCCAAAGCAAGTAATTGAACTATAATTCCAAATTTGAATCGTCCTTTTCCATAATGTTTTTGTTCTTCTCTACTTCACTACTGATTAGATTAGAAAAATTTTCAGGAACCTGGAAATAGGAAGAGTTTCACTAAGGAACAGTCTGATTGGTGGTGATGAAAGCAATTAAATTTGTAGTATACTTAAATTTTATGCAAATTCACGCCTGCAAATTTTAAATTAAAAAAAAAAATTTAATAAATAAATAAAAAAATAATCGTGATGTTTATGTTTATAAAAATAAATATATACGATCTTTAATTTTCCCCAAACCATGAGGTCCCAAATAACTTTGGTACGCCTTTTAATTATCTTCTTTAATAGGTTATATTTATGAAGAACTCACGTGTTACTTTGATCAAGGATAAATGCTAAATCGTTTTAATTATTAAAAATGTCATGCTTTCAGTAGTATGGAAATAGATGTACGGTCGCTGGAAATGACGTCATCAAAGATGGCCGCCAAATACGAGGAGTGGATCCCTAGTGTATTGCCAACCTAATTTTTTTCCTTTAAATATTATTTATTTTATTTTATATTTCAAAGGTTAGTAGCACTGACGTACAGCTGCTGCAGTCATCTGCTACGATGTAGCAGATGTCACAGATGAGCGGGAGAATTTAATAAATAAAATTTAAATCGAAAAAAGTTATTGTATGGCTAGTATTCGAACAGGTTGACTGCAGGACGCGGCTGACTGATACCTTAAACCGATCGACTAAAGCGGCTCCCCGACATAATGAGTGAAATTTATTCTGTATAAGCCGTGTGCAAAATAAATTACTTTTAGTATCTAACGCCATTTTGTAACGTTACACCCCTCACCAACCTACTCACTACTTGAGAAGAGTCTCTTAAGATAAAAAAATAAATTATAGACGTACCTCGAGGATGATGCTAACCCAGAGGTCCAAGTTCGTTTGCGTGACCTATTGGATGATGGTGCTAAGAAAGTGACTGTTTTGCAGTCTTCAGAGGTTGTAGGAGGCTTTCAAGCCTCCTTCAACTGAAATGGTCTCTACACCACAGAGACCACCTGAAATCACACGGAGGGGCGTTCTTCCCTGCCTGAGGCGGTGATTGGTGCGGCTTCTGTTGCATAGGTCTCCCAGGTTTCCGCCTCTCAATCGGTGCCTAGCCCAGGTGCCATACATGTCCACCGCCATCCAGCGGCTTTGATGGCCTCCGATTCGGATGCCTGGAGCTATAACGGCGATGATATTTCTGCCGAAGGTGTTCGGAGAATGGAAAAGAACAGGAAAAAGGAAAGCCGAAAGCAAACCAAGACAATAAATTAATTAAAAATTAGCGAGTCGATAATTCAATGGAACATCAATGGATGTTTGTCAAACATCCATCAGCTCCAACGCTTGGTACATGACAGATCCGATTTGTGTATGCTGGCAAGGAACACATTTCTGCCGAAATGAAAATTTCCAATTAAGAAGATACAATACATTTCGGATCAACCGCAAATATAAGAGTTACAGATGGAATAACTATATTAATATCGACTAGAGCTGTCACAGAAGTAGTTGAGATTTATACAAATTTGTAAGCGGTCGTAATCAGAATGAAGCGCCTGCTGCAAATCACCATCTGCAATACATACCTTCCGAATTTTGATTGGAAAGAGGATGACACAGCACGTTTAATCGCTCAGCTTCCACCACCCCATACTATCAGTCGGGGAATTTAATGCACACAATTCTCTTTGGATTCGGAACGAGTTGATCCCCGCAAAGAGAATTGAAAAATTCCCCGTGGAAGAGAATTGAATTGAAAAAGTTCCTATTAAATTCCGATTTCGTAATCTTAAATGATGGTTCAGGAGCCTTTTTTCAATGCCAGAGAGGTATCGACATCCTGTATAGATTAACCACTTATAAGTGCATTCATAGCACCGAGAAGAAGGTTTATAAGATTTTATGGAAGCGATCATTTTTCAGTGAAAATTATAACTGACGTTACAAGCAAAATGTACCTTATCTCTAAAAAATAGATCTAAAATACGATCTGGTAGCAATGCATGTTATCCATTGACAGATATACAAATTCATCAGACGTTTGGAAGAAAGTAAAGGCTATCTGTGGAGTATAAATTTTGCTTCCATAATTTGCCTTCAATGTGAAAATGAAGTTGGAGATATTCCAAACGAAATTGCAGGGCTACTTGCCAATCATTTCATAGAAGCCAGAAAAATGGCTAATTACACTAATACTTTAAAACACAAAAATCTGAACTAGAGGGTCAACTAAATTTCAGCACTGAAATGAATTTTTCATACAATTTACCATTCAAATTAGAAGAACTTGTGAAAGCTTTGGAGAAAACCGGCAACATAGCTACTGGTCCGGATGAAATTCATTATGTCATGATCAGGCAGTTGAATACCCCCACAACCCTGCAAAACGTAGATTGTTAGAACTATATAATCAGATATGGCGGGATGGAATATACCCGTTGCAGTGAAAAAAAGCTTATATTTTTCCAGATCCAAAGAAAGGAAAACCTCTAACAAATTTCATTAGTTACGTCTTATTTCTTTGACTTGTGCTATGGGAAAACTTTTGGAAAAAAAGATAAATAATTGACTTGGATTTTAGAAAAAGAAAACCTTTTATTCTTACATCAAGCAGGTTTTCGACAATACCTTTTGACTACTGATCAAATGATTCATTTAGAGAACATCATATATAACAGCTTCATCACAAAAAAACATTGTTTGGAGTCTTGTTTGACTTCCAGAAGGTATTCAATATGATCTGATATCATGGAATAATGCTTCACTTGCATGAATGGGGCATTCCTGACAATCCCAAATTACTCAGCAAGTCTCATTTTTTGTTTAGCCTCCGAAACTACCGTAAGGTATTATTTCAGAGAATGAATGAGGATGATGTGAATGAAGTGTAGTCTTGTACAATCTCAGGTCAGCCACCCCAAAGAAGTGTGGTCAATTGAAACCCAACCACCAAAGAACACCGGTATCCACGATCTAATATTCAAATCCATATAAAAGTAACTACCTTTACCAGGATTTGAAACTTAGAACTCTCGACTTCGAAATCAACTTATTTCCGATGTCACGTTAACTACTAGACCAGCCCGGTGTGCTATTATTCAGCACTATATGAACGACCGTTCTTTCCAAGTATATGTTGGCAATGAATACTCATCAGAGAAAATATTGTAGAATGGCATACTATGCCATTCTGCCGTATAAACACTTGCCAGATATGGCAAGTGCCATATAGCAAGGTCTTCGCTACTCACAATATTTCTGCGAAGAGAGGATGCTTATTTGTACCTACTCGTTAAGTGCACCTGCTGTAATTAGAACAAGAACATTAAGGACGTCCTGATCGCAAACATTCTGTTTACTTTTTATGTTTTAAATAGACGAAGGCACCGATGTGTATTTGTATGGACACCGGGCATGCTGATATTACAGTAAATGAAAGTGCAGACGAAGCTACCAGAATGGCAATAGTCTGCGGTAATTTGGATGTAATTCAAATTACATGGCATTAAGAACTACCTAATTAATATAATAAAAAACAGCTGGATTAATGAATGGAGACGATTGATTGTATACAGAACTAAACGCAATTAAATGTTCTCCATATAAATGGAAGAGCGACGTGAAGATGACTTGTCGAGAACAAGTGGCGGTGACTAGATTTAGAATCGGTCAAACGTGAGTAACAAATTCATATTTTTAATTGGCAAAGATACACCAATGTGTGGTGATTGCAACAAAGCACTTACAGTCAAGCATCTAATGGAAGAGTGTACCATATACGAGGACCTCAGAAATAGATGTGGTTTAGTAAATAAAATTGCTGCTGATTTGGAGAATGGAAATGAAAAAAAAAATTGTTACTTATCTGCACGCCAATAGACAATTAACTAGGCTATGATCATATAAAAACTGTAATTTCCAATAAATAAGCTGAATTCTACGGATATTAAGATCTTAATAATTTGGTATTGTCAATAAATTCATTTTGTTAAATTATTTTCCGTTTTTAATACCAGAGCCTTTTACACCCTGTAAGAGTTTATTGTGTGTAATATGTGTGAACGCAAATGTTTTGTGTTTGTTTTTAAAGAAAATGTTAGGGTCCTTTACACCCTAACATATTAATAATTATTTTTTGAAGAATGTAACAAGAGCTAATGACCATAGCAATCTATTCCCGTATAAACATAAAAAAATAATAATTAAACAATTAATACATAACATAATCATAACAGAAAACAATCATAATATTACTCGTCAAATAGTCATAAACGTCAATAATAATAATAATAATAAACGTAGATTATATACAAAACAATTTAAAATACTCGTCAGGATTTACTCCAGGTAGATAAACAGAAAACAGGAATTCAGATCTGTTAACAAAAGATATAGCATAACCGCTAGTCTTATCACTTTTAACAAACAATATTGTCTTACTGTCTTAATAAACAATGGTAGATAAGACAAGTATAATGCTCTTTCATTGGCAAAAAACTCTGCTATTCACAAATAAAACTACCCTAACAGTTTATCAATGAAATTTAGTAGGTTATCCCTGTCACGTATAGTAAAACTTTAAGTGAACTCACCGATACTATTTCTTGTTTACTGCATTACTCGTGGCGTGATCTTAATCGTATCGAACTTCAGACTGAAAATTCACTTCTTTACTGTCCTCCCCGCAGAATGTCCTCGCTGACTGATGTCTCACAGACTCACACCTCTCAGACTTTCCTCGCAGGACTGATATCATAACGTCTCGCTGGACTGGTTCGCAGAACTCATATCGCAGAACTAGTCGTTAATGGTTTACCCGTAGTATTTATATTTCTATCTTTTTTACTTGCCGGACCGGACTCAACTTGAAGCGTGAGAAAGATCGACAGAGTCCATTCGTTTTCACGGATTCCTTAACTTGTTCCAGTAATTATTCTCACGGAACAAAATCTGTTCATTGTGTGTCAGTGTACAATATAACAAAATGTTATATTGTACGCTAACAGGTAACGCTAAAGGTAACAGGTCCGTTTAACATAACGGACCTTTACTACTTTACTGTTACCTTTACTAAAAGCGCTCCTTCTAATCCCTTTGTGGATTCCTCCAGTTGTTATATTTTCTACTACTTTCATAATAATTGGTAAGAATCCGCTACTCAGGTTGCTTTACCGGTCTTGTTACAATATTGTATTTATATTATAGATAATAATTTTTTTTTTGGAAGGGAGGTGGAAATGCATTCACGCACGGAGTGTCGGGCTCCCACTGATGGTATTTCCAATCACCATCAGCAAACTACAGATTAAAACCATCCTCCTTCTACCAGGATTCGACCTTGAACCTTTTATCACATTACTTCAGGCCGAGTCCTCCTGTACTAGCCAGAGTAGGCCACTACCTAATTTTCAGGACTATCCAAGTTATCCTTCTTCGTCATGAGAATGTTGCCGAAGAATCGAGCCACTTCCTTCAACTGCTCAGGTTACGGAGCATCATCGCAGCCATGCTGTGGGGGCTCAGTTCTCCGAGATCCGCTTTTAGTGTCCCTCGATCTGCCGCCCACCGAGCACATTTGAAAAAGGTGTGCTCGGCGTCGTTCCATACACCGGGGTAGTAGAGGCAGTCGGGGATGGCGTTTTCACTATGATATAGAGATAAGCGCGGAAGTATCCGTGACCCGTTGAAAACTGGGTCACGTAGTACTCTACCTCTCCATGCCGCCGGTCCGTCCTCAGTTTGATCTAAGAGATAAGCCTTGTGGTCCATCGTCCTCTAGTCTCGTGGTCCGAGGTCTCTTGCCATGCGAGAAATGTGCGAATCCGTTCCTCCTTGGCGATGGTCTCCCGGTCTTCGACTGCTCATCGCCTCCTGTAGGCCGCCTGGCGCTCCCTTGGTAATAATAATTTAGATGAAATTGATGCAGAGTTGAACTCGATAGATTACTGAAGATGGATTACAGATATATGTAATGATGGTGCTTTTATTCATGCTAAATATTCTTTGCCTCTAAAATACATAGTTTCTAGATACGGGAATTTTTCTTTCATTACTTTGTTAAATATGACTGTTTGCTTTATTATTATGATCCGTAAATTTACTTTCTTCTCTAGAAAAAATTTGCTACGCCTTCCGTTTTTCTCCGACCTACCTTAAAACCTATTTTGAACTTTATCGATCTAGTTAATTATTTAGTATTCGTCTGCATTCCTGCATTTCAGAAGATTTTTTCGTACTTCTGGCTTACTATCGTCCTTTAACCATCACCTTAAAGAGCTACAATCCCTATTAATATTTAAAGAAAATTTATTTATAATCTAAGTATCAATATGTGGTGTTCTGAATAAATTTAATTTTTTTATAAGTATTCTCCTTTCTTATAAAATTCTCTTTGTTTTAAAATTTTACTCGCCGTTTCTTCTTTTTGAGTTAAATTTCATTTTATTACTTTTGTTCTATTCTTGTTATTTTTGAATTCTATTTTATATCCTGTCGACAAATCCATAATGCTCAGAATTCCTCTTACTCAATTTTGTTTTGGCTAAAAGAACGAATGAATCTTCATGAGTAAAAATTAACATTTTAATTTTTTATCTTCGATTCTCAAATATAAAGTTATCTACATATATAAATTTTTTCTTTGTCGCTCTAAAGTATAAACAACTAAAAATTAAATAACGAATCTGATTTTCTAAGTTTTCCTATCACATACTTTTCAGAACTTCGTTTTGTCTTATTTGAGTTTTTACCATGGTATCTTATCTTTGCTGACTGTGCATTTAGACAGGTACAACAATCGACTAAGGTAATTAGTCTTAATTATAATTAGGCTAATTATTATTAATATATAAAGAATTATTAAGAGATTGCAGTACGTGTTTGTGTTGTAAGCGGCAAGAAATGAACCTGTTTTAATGACGTACTTTTTTGATATTACGCAATAATAAAAAAATTGGTCAACAAAAAATTGCTTTTTTTTGTCACCAAAATTATAATATGTGTACTTATTAGTAATTTTTACCCTGAATTTAAAAATGTAACTGGTTTTTCTCTATCACATAAGTTTTTGAGTGAAGAGTGATTCAAATTTTTCAGGTTTTTTACACAATTCAATAAAAATACATTTCATCCGGAGGTCCCGGGTTCGAATCCCGGTCAGGCATGGCATTTTTCACACACACTACAATTCATTCATCTCATTCTCTGAAGATATACCTTAACGGTGGTTCCGGAGGTTAAACAATAAAAAATAAAAATAAATAGATAAAAATACATGCTTACCTAGAAGATGGAAGTGTCAATTTTCTTTTCATATTATCTTTTTTTGTTGTATTCTATTTCAGATCTATCTCTTTTAAGTGTCCATCAATAGTTTGCAACATGTTTGGACCCCAGTTTTCTTGATATCGTTTTTTTAAAGTTGAAATGTCCTGATTGAACAGCTTCCCATGTTCATCGCTTACTGCTCCAAGATTTTTTGGGAAGAAATCCAGATAGGAATGCAAAGAATGGATTTTCAGTGACATATTACACCTCATGAGTGTGAATGATGTTAAAAGCTCATCTACTATTTCTTTATAATTTTCTTCCTTATGATTTCTTAAAAGGTTTTTGCAGACATTCTTGAATGATGTCCAAGCAGATTTCTCGGCCTCATTCAATTAATTGTCAAAGTTATTATCTTTTATCAGTTCCCGTATGTGTATTCCTATGACTATTCCTTCTTTAATCTTAGCTTCACTGATTCTGGGAACTTATTTTTTAAATAAGCAAATCCTGACCCATTTCGATCCATAGCTTTGACAAAGTTCTTCATAAGACTAAGTTTTATGTGAAGTGGAGGAAAGTACACTTTTTTTGGATCAATCAACGGTTTGTTTTCAACATTGTTTCTCCAGGAATAAAACATACTCTCTTCAGCCATTCCTTCTTCACGTAGTGATTACGTCTGTCTCTACTATTCCATTCCCACAGAAAGCAGCAATACTTCGTGTAAGCTGTAGTCCCAGTAGAAGTGCAATAACTTTTAAATCACCACAGATGTGTCATTCAAATTGTTTATAATTTATTTTATTCTGCTTTCCAAGTTATTTAGTTCCATGCTTTCATAAGTTTCTTTCATTTTGGCATTGTAGGCAAGTGATATAGACGGAAAATTTGTTTCCAACGTGGAGAAGTACAGCTTCTTGCTATTCTTTGAAGAATCTATAAATAAACGTCATTCCTCTATTTTGTGTTCGTGACCAAGGACTTCCATAAGACTACCAGTATTATTACAGAAAATAATTTCATTTTCAACAGAAAAACAGTTCTCAAATTCATTTTGTCTATTTCTAAATTTAATTTTTTCTATTTGTGACGGAGGAGATTCCAACCTTTTAATCTGCTGCCCAAAAGTTCAGCTTGATTTTTAGAAAGATTCAAACCTCGAACAAGGTCTTTAAGATTTTCCTGAGTGAGAAGATGAGGTTCAGAAGTTGCAGATTGAAATGAAGGATCACTAGTTAAATCATCATCACAGCTGTCAGTATCAGATTTATTTTCTGTTTCATCATCACTTCACTTAGTATTATACTTTCAGAAGGTTTTGGCACTGGCAGTTCATCACTGTGAGGAATAGGTCTGATAGCAGACGGTAAATTGGAGTATTTTATAGTATGTTTTGATTTAGAATTGATACCACAAACATTTGCTAAGCAGAGTAACAGTCCTTGCAATGATCTCTCGGTTCCCTCCAGATCATTGGCACAGTGAATTTCATGGATCGAGGTCCTTTAACCCATTTTGAAAGAAGAGTGACACAAGTAATGCAATAATAATTAGGAACCCAGGTCTTATCTTGGTCACCAACTTAACATCCGAAATAAAGTTCGTAACGCTTTTTAATATATGGAGTAAATATTCGCAGTTGAGTTTTTAATATTAATTCGCCACAAATGTAACAAAAAGAATCTGGTTTATGTACTCAGTTTCGAGGCATTGTGTCCATTTGATATTTTAAACACATAAAAATTACTTGATTGTAAATTAACAAAGAAACACACAACTGAACAAATTTAGAAACACATCTGAATGCTTACTAACCGAAATATGGATGCACACTGCCTGAAACTGGCAACTCTTACGATTAGCCATAGTTGTGACACATTTCTAATCATCAGTCAGCATGAGACTGCCGTACTCAGTTATGACTAATCTCTATAAATATCTATTACAAATAAGAGTTCCGTTGTACTAAGAGTCATAAACAATAATATGTAACAATATATGTAAACCATAATATATAATGATAAATAGGGTATAACAACAAAACGGAGGGTGATAGAAAAATTCTGGGAACATTTCTGAAATCGGCGATAAAATTACTTTTAGAATGTCAATTAAGGTGCTTTGTGACAAAAACTTTGTTGACCAGTGATAATTAATCGATAACAATTAGCATTTATGAATTTCCTGTTTATTCGCGATGCACCCTTTAAACTAATTAAACCAGTTTTTTGTTTTACATCAGAATGATTGCTGACTTGTCCGTTCTTATTTTACTCATTTAAAAAATGTTTGATGAAAGTTTCTATTTATGAAGCATTAAAAAATATTTTTCTGTTATCTCATTTTACTCCAAACATTTTAAATCACGAAATAAGCCAAGAATATAGAAAAAGTGTTAATATATTAGAAAGAACTAATAAATATAAAATTATATTTTCTTAAATGGATCTCTATTTCTGAGGAAAACCAAATTACTGCATAAATGTCGAAAAGAAAAGTGTTTTAAAGTTAATTTTTATTAAAACTCCTTTTTTCAGGAAATAAATTTTTTGAACATGGAAGCCAGCAACACTTCATCATCTTACGGCGTTAAGGCAACTTTAATTCAGGTACGTGAATGTTAAATAATGTCAATATTTGTTCTGTAAGTGAAAAAAAATACTATTTAAATAACATATTTTAATAAACAATTATTTAACTTTCGCCATTAAATTATTTTTCCTTAGTAGTAACCAAATTTAGAAGCCGTTATCTGCCGAATTCTTATAATTTCAGATTTAAAACAATTTTTTCCTTCAAAGGAAAAAAAAGGAGTGGTCCTTCAGGAGTGGTCGAA
This sequence comes from Zanna intricata, assembly GCA_010016005.3. Lineage (NCBI taxonomy): Eukaryota > Metazoa > Arthropoda > Insecta > Hemiptera > Fulgoridae > Zanna > Zanna intricata. The sequence goes on along the minus strand of JAAAKQ030219995.1, from coordinate 655 downwards.
AGGTCAAAGTTCACAGTTCAGTGTATTTTTCGAATTTTACAATTAAAAACTTTCTATATTAAATCCATATTTATTCTACTTCTGTAACTTTTTAATTTACTGGTTCATCCTGTTAAAAAAAATATCAAATTTTTTAATATTTTTCTTGTGCAAAGGATTATTTAAATGAATGGTGTTGATGCATCGATGTACTAGATGAAAGCCTTTTAACTTTACAGGATATATAATTAATTTTCATTTTAGAATGTTCCGTCTGTAGCGGCTGTTTGCCTGAGTAGTCGCAAAAAAATGCAGGTTAGCGCGTATAGCAGCTGCACATTAAACCGTTAAGAACTCTAAAAAGTGTATATATACAATAGTGAGATTTAAAAGGGTATTGTTTATGATACCAATTTTTAATTAAATATACTAACAACTGAGTGATTCGATTATAAAAATTATATAGTTTAATTAATTATTATGTTTTCTTTGTGGATCATGATTATCTTTCTAAATTTTTTTTTTTATGAACATTTTTCGAACAAATTTCGTCAAGAAAATTTATTATTCAGATATATAGTATATTAACAGTATGTTTAGTTAACGCGACATCGCAAATCAGCTGATTTCGAAGTCGAGAGTTCTAAGGTTCAAATCCTAGTATAGATAAAAGTTT
>JAAAKQ030219973.1:0-11478 GCA_010016005.3 Zanna intricata | reverse complement strand
CTCGGAAGAGTAAAATAACACGCTTTTCTCAGAAAAGATCCAACTAAAATTGACATAAGTGGTCCCATGTTGGCCGTAAAAGCATAATAATAATATATATATATATATATATATATGAGGATGTATGTACCTTTTCCTCTTCTATTTAATAATAAACTTAATGTAAAGATTGTTTTCTCTTCAAATAACTTAGGTGGGACTTTTTTTTTTGTATCAAGTTTAACGATATTTGTTTGTTTACTTTTTTCATGTTACTTGCAGTAGGTGCGCACGCGTGTATAAAAAAAAAATATAAATATATATATATTTAATTTATTGTTTTGCTGCGTGTGTTCATTGACCACAAATTTTATTTAATAAACGTAACCTAAAAAAAAAAAAAAAAAAATGAAAGAAAAAAGTTAACTAACCTATAATAAAGTTAATTTGGTCTTTTAATAATTTAACTTTATGGATGTATAATTTTTTATTATTAGTGGTGGTTGATGGTGGATATATCCACGTAAGACTATTAAAGTTATCCATAAAGAAGATTGTGCCTGTCCGTTTTGTTCTTTCGTCATAAAAAAAAGGAAGAGAACAAAAAACGTTTACATCAAAGCTAGTAGCCCTGTTTTACGTCAGATATATATTTTTTTCAGTCATATTCAGTCGCTATTAGTCCGGTCTGCTACTGTTCAGATATATTATGTTTTACTAGTTATCTTTTGTGTTACTATAAAATTTAAACAGAACAAGTGTGCCTGCCCGTTAACGTAGCCATCAAACTTTTCTAATAAACCTTCATGGCAATTTTTCAATTTCGTTTTACGGTGAGTAATTTTTTCTCTTGTTTTTATTTATATTTATTTTATTTTACTGAGTTATTTTGTATTCTTTTGCCAACTTAAAGCAATAATCTTCTTTTTTTTTGTTTCTATGTAATAATGAACTATATTTCTTTCCTGTCTGAATAAGTTTATTAATTTTTTTTCACTGTCAGTTTCCATTGTTTTGTCTAATTAATTTTTTGTTTTCTTCTAATAATAATGTATTAGAACTCAAGATTTATTTATATGTATAATTTCTCATAGTAACTTCACAATAAAAATTTCTTCTTCATAAGAATTGATTTTGAAAAGTTTGCTAGAATAACAAAAAAATAATCTTACTGTGTTGCAATACTAGACGTAATAAGGAATCTTTAATAGATCAATTGAAATAGTAAATAAACTATTTTTACTAGAGAGGTGCAATAAAAGGATACTTAGTGATTTCTAATGGTGTTATTCCTTGATCGGTAAATGATTTAGGGGATTTTTCGTGTAGCCTCCGGAATTACCGTAAGATATTACTTGATGATATTACCTACTACCTGGTAAGATATTACCTAGATGTGTTTGAGCGTAAATGAAGTGTAGCCTTTCACAGCCTCAGGTCAACCGTTCCTTTTTCTGGGACTGGTGGCAGGATCTGTAACTCAGCTACTTTGAGAGCCGGAAAATTGGTCATTTTTACGCCCATTCGTATATCAAATTTGTATACAGGTCACTTTCGTGTCCGCGTGTGTGTTAATTTGATGATGAAAATGTTAAGATACACTTTGATATGAGATTGTGCATATCGCTAACATTTACATTCATACATAGAATCCCCATTAATCCTCTGATGTTACACCTAACGCTGGTTCAGGAGGCTGAACAGGAAACTATGTATATAAATCATCCTGTAAACGAAAATGCCGTACAATATTAATAATAGGTCAATCGTTCCTGAGGTGTGTGGTTAATTGGAACTTAACCACCAAAGAACACCAGAGTCCACGACCTGGTATTTAAATCCGAATATTAGTAACCGCCTTTACTGGGATTTGTACCTTAAAACTCTCGACTTCGAAATCAGGTGATTTGCTCCCAGCGTTCAGATATTTCATTTAGAAACCGACGAATGGTTGTACCGATGTGGCAGGGCTCTCCTATTTTGCTGAAAATGAATTCTTCAGAGTCTTCATTTAGTTGTGGAGAAAGCATATCGAAATTAAAATGTCCTGTTATTGTGTTTTCCTCCAAAAAAAAGGGAAGGGGGAAATTTTTGTTAACGAAACCGCACCAAAAACAAACTTTTAATGAATTTCGCTTCTGTAAGATTCTCGTGCGGATTCTCATGTCTTTTTATATTTAAAAATGTATAATTTACACTGTCTCATGTATTTACCCTCAGGAGACCATAAAAACGATTCTCATAATTATTAAAATAAAGGTTAGTTTTTTAAAACTGTTATAATGAATCGATAAAAAATTAATATTGTAAAATAAAATAAAATTGTCTAGTAACTTAACCGCTGGAAGAATTCTGTATGAATACTAATTAATTAAGAATTATAATTAAAAGACATCTTTACCTTAGATTGTTAACTTGTTTTGGAGATCCACTATATTAGTTATTTCGGGTTCGATTATGCGTTTCTCTGTTAGCATACGAGATCGGATGTTCATTACAAAAAAAATTATTTTCAGTTTTTTTTTTTAATTCTTTCTAAATTACAGATTGTTTCTGATAGCAATTTTTAATAATTATTTTACGGGAGATATCTTAAGAAAAATTATACATTCTTTTTTTTTTTTTTTATAAACATTTAACCTAAATTCTAATAGTGTAGTACAGTTTTTAGAGTAAATTGTTTTATTAATTAAAAAAAAGCTGTCTTAATTGTTGTTTGTTTTTTTTTAAATCTGCTAAGTTATTTTCTTTTCCCAAAAGAGATATTATGTATTTTAATTATTTATCAGATAGAAAAATTCATACGAATGATGTCAAGACAAAGAAGATAATATATTTTTCCAAAGTTTAATGGATTTGTTTTTTTTTACATTAATATTTTAGAAAGGCAGAAGTAAGAAGATATAAATGAAATTATTAATTTCATTTATATTTAATCATATTAAATTTATCATTTAATTTAAATCTTTGCCGAGAATCAAACTCGAAATCAGATGATTTAAAAGTCGGAATCTAATTATTTATTTAACTTACTGGCCAGTTGGTATAAGATAGTCATTTATTAAATCCCAACGATTAAATTTCCATTAATAGGATAGTTAAATCTAAAATAAAACAAAAGAAAATGTTGTTTTTGTAGTTTTTTTTTTTTTTTAACCTCCGGAACCACCGTTAAGGTATATCTTCAAAGGATGAGATGAATGAACTGTAGCGTGTGTGAAAAATGCCATGCCTGACCGGGATTCGAACCCGGGACCTCCAGAATGAAAGGCTGAGACGCTACCACTCAAGCCTTGTTTTTGTAGTGATAAATAATTTGATATTAGCGTGGTTTAATAATTTTCAAGATGAAACATTGATAAAAGAAATGATACTAGAAATTTAAAGGGAAATGTGTTAAACTGATAAAAAAAAAGACGAGAATTTATGGAGAAAGTAGTACTTTAATTTATGTGTAGAAGTTGTAAATGACTTCAGTTATAAATTCATAATTTTTTTTTAAATAAATATTTTAAAGGTTACTGACAATTTTATATCATCAGCTTATAATATGTTATAGGTTATAGGGCATTTTTCAAGGGTAGGGGAGAAAAAAAACAGTGGTGGGAAGTTTCAAGTTGAGTCATTGTTTGCATCATGATAGTGTGCTTTATAGTTAACTGTAGCCAGGTGTTTATATCGTTTAAAATAGACGGTACTTTCATACGATCTCAAGGGATTTAAACACTGTCCCATATGGCGAGTCAGAAGATCATTTATTTGGGAGAGACAGCATCACGCCGGTCCCAGTAAATCTTCAACTCCTCAGGGACTTGTGGATATCAAGAAAGATGGCGACCGTGTCATTTTTTTAACCCTCCTCGGGCCATGTTTCAACCCCTCTTCACTGGTGTCCTTGAATCATCCACCTTGCTGTTCTCAGTCGCGCTACCATCACTTCCATTTCATGAACCCCTTCTTCTCTTGCTACGGTCGCATCTACAAAACTACCCTCTCTCTTCTTCCCCGTTTAACCAACCCTCTCTTCCAGATGTTATTATCCTGTACTTCTATCCTCTTTTTCTCTTACATTTTTCCTTCTTCCACCTTTTTTTTGCTCCCTTCCCCTTCACCATAACAAACACATATCGCTTGAGTATTCACCTTTTCATTTATATTAATGGTAGGTCACTTTCAAACTTCTTTTCTTTCCCCCTTTAGCAGATTTTTTTTGAATCCCCTCAAGCAAAAAATAACGATTTTTCACTGTTATAAACAAATAAGTAAAAATATGAAACACATAATTTAAAACTTTTATGAACAGAATAATTTTACAACAGGTAGTGTAGGTCCGTAAATCCTTAATTCAAGATTTTTAAAGTAGGCTCTATTAGATTATAAATTAATGTAAGATTGATTTCAAAGGTTAACTTAAAATTACTACCGAATAAACAATACAAATTCTCTATGAAAAAAATATATGTAATGCATTATTTCCCAGAGAAAATTATACTTTAGTTTATTCTTTGACACTATTTGTCAGAATAATTCTTATGATAAATAACATGTGTAATATAGAAGAGCTTTAGTGAGATATTTTTTCACTCAAAGTAATGATGCTCATTTTATAGCCCGTCTTTATGGTTAATAGAATTAAAATATTAATTTTTAAGACTGAATATCACTAGCATTTCGGTAATTTTATATGCCGATGTATAATTGTACATTAGAATCGTTAAATTTAACGAGAAACCACTTCATTCCTCATTTTCCTTTGAAAACATGGTAAGAGGTCATGTTATTCTTGATGTAGTTATCATTTTTGGGAGCGGTTGGTGACTTGTCCGTTTATCCACATTCTTAAAACTAATCTATATTACATAAAAATAAGCTTTACTTAAAATGTCAGTTACCTTTTTTCTGCTGTAAAATCTGCCCTTATATATCGATAAATTTTTTTTTTAATTTTTAAAGATAGCATACAGTATGTATAAATCTTTGTATAACATGGCAAACCTTTATTAATTTGTTAACTTGTAATGATTAGTAGAAAATAAATATTTGATAGATAATTTTTTAATGTAGTTTGTAGTTTAGTGTCATACTTTAAGCGTACAGTAATTCAGTGGCCCTGAAACGTGCATTGTTTTTTATAAGGAACGCGTTCTGTATGTTGAATTTTTTTTTAACCTTCGGAACCACCGTTAAGGTATATCTTCAGAGGATGAGATGAATGAATTGTAGCTTGTGTGAAAAATTCCATGCCTGACCAGGATTCGAACCCGGGACTTCCGTATGAAAAGCCGAGACGCATGTTAAATTAATGACGTATGTTTTATCTTATCATTCAATAAAAAAAACTTGAAAAATTTCATAATTTAAATTCGGATTAAAAGAATGAAATTAAAAAAAAATCTTGCTCAGTTCTACGCAATAAGACAAAATTTTCGTTCATTTAATGGGGTTGTAATGTTTTATTTTAATTTGTTTTAATATTTCTAACAATAGATTATTTTATCTTAATATGAGTTGAGGAATTCCATTTATGTAGTGTCGGGCTCCCAACAGATTTCACAAAATGTGGGTATAGGTGCCTGCGCCCGACCGACTAAACCTTCACCTCAAACTCACAGTAGATAACTTAAAATTATAACCAATAACAGATATCTTAGATAAAGAATTGTCAACCTTCCAACTTGTAGCATCTTAACACGAACTACCCTTCTAACTTGCCCTGCTCAAATTTTTTCGACATTAAATTGAGCTTAATTCAAGAAGACTCGATAAATGTACATCAAAATTTCACATACACAACCTCCAGATACATTATTACACCATATCTAAATTTCAATGAAGTTGATGTAATAGTTTTGAAGATTTTCGAGCCACAAAGTATTACTCATAGGTTTATTTATATATATATATCTTCAGAGGATGAGATGAATGAATTGCAGCGAGTAATATACGTAGCATATATATATTAGGAACTCCAATTTAAATGAATGGTATTTTCTAACTTCTCAGATCTTTGAACGTAAAGAAAATTCATTTTTACCCCCACCCTTCATGCGACTGATAATAATTCCATACGTTTCTTCGAAAAGTTATATATAAAAGTATTTTCAGACGTTAGAATCTAAATTTAATAAGCTTTTTTTTAAAAAAAAAAAAAGAAAAGAAAAGTAGAATCAATCGTCGGTACGGAACGGAACGCAAGAGTGGCGAGAGTTTACGTTTCCTCCCTACAATTTGCAGAGCCTCTTGATGCTGATGCCCCTTGCTGCTGTGTCTTTCTAGTATTGGGCGGGTCATTGTTTTTAATTGGCGGTTTTAGATTACTGTTTTGTTTTATGGACGGATTCGTTATTTGCGTTTCATTCCTTTGCAAGTTAGGAGAAATACTCGTACTGGGGCTGAATTTGGAAGGCCGGGCCTGCAAAGCCTGCTGCTCCCGGCGTGATTCCTCTTCAGTTCCGTCCACTGAAGTCCTTTCGGTGTCTGCGCCTTTTGGGCTGGCAGAAATATGCTTTTCGGGGCTCTAATATTTGGCGGAAGCAATGCTTCTCCCTTTCCGGATGGAGTTGCATGTGATTATACTGAAGTAAACTGTAAGCTTCGGTAGAAAAATGGGTGGTAGATTAGCAGAAGGTTAGCACCTTTTTCGTTTTGTCTGCCCTTTCTGCAAGTTTTTTGCTGGGCTTTCTGTCCGAACAACAATCTTTTGCGTTCGCAGGTTTGGTAGGGCAATCGTCGGTGCGTAGTTCTTAGTTTATTCCGGGCGCACGTGCGTCCGGAGGGGGGTTGGGGGATCGCTCGAAGGAACCGTCGAAGAGCCGAAGCCGCCGAAGATACCTGTTGAAACGTATCCTAATCCTCGTTAAAATAGTATATCTGAATTATTATCATTATCTTAGTATAAATACGAGTATTTGTTGACTCGTATTCGCTGAACAGGGATTATATCTCATCTGCGAGAACTCTTGGTGGTTATGTATACAAATTCTGATTTTGTAAGCCACTACCTGTAGTTACAAAACGAGTCGTATTATCATAAATATTAGAAATAATCTATTACGGTCGCGTCCTTAAATATATTCATCGTTGATCTTATTTAAATTTTAAAACTTTTGATTTCCCCCGTTATATTTGTTTTCCATTTAAAAATATTCTACTAAGTGTATATTGTCATTTATATTTTATGCAGTATAAAATTTTTAAAAGCTATTTTTTTTCACCAGTCAGATTCGTAATAATCTTTGGAATTGTTATAACATTTTATCGAATATATTGGGATTGTTTCATTAAAATATATTTTATTGAGTGGAAGTCAATTTGTTTTTGTTTTTTCCCTTTATGAAAGAGCGGGTAACAACAGTTAGGATCATTAGTCTGGTGAAAATTGATATCTTTGAAAATATACCATACCTAAATTAATTTTGAACCCGGGACCTCCACGTGAAATGCTGAGCCACAGAGGTTGGCGATTTTTTTATTATTTTTTAATTAATTAATTATCCGGCAAAAGCGAACTACGTTGTGAATTTTTTAATTATTGTTGTCTTGTCTTGAAAGTTATTGAAGTTAATTGAGGAATGTTTCCTCTCTATTTTCAATGGAGAACTGTGAAAATTCCTGAAAGTATTGATTGAGATGTTGAAGTGTTATTTCAAGGGTTAATATAGCAGTTGTTCCCTAAAGATGTACGAGTAACAAGATCTTCTTTTTCATGTAATTTTATATTTTTTTTTTCTAAGGGCAGCTGTAATTTATTACCAATTAGATAAAAAAAATAACCTCTATTTGATTTCAAATTGTTATCCTTCATGTTTTACCAGATGTATGGTCAAAATATTTCGCTTCCACTTACTCAGTAAGATTTTTGTCATGTAATGATAAAGCAGGATATGTTTAACACTTTAAAATAAGGGTTCTGTGTACAGAATTACCGTCCGTTGATCTTAATTTTCTATTTTCTACAAAAAATGGAATTATGTAGTCATCAGTAATGATTGGTTAATCACAGAAAACGTTAAAGCATATTTGAGGAAACATATGCATTATAACTTTTAGCATGAGCAAAATACTAAACCTAACCGAGATTCGAATCTAGTAACTTCCGGTTTAAAGGTAGAGACCTTTATTATTATTAACATGATATGTTTCGTGTTTTTTTTTTTTTGTGTTTTATCTTTACGTCTAAACCTTTAAATTCCTGTGAAAAAAGGCGTAAAAATTTTTAACAATTATTTTAATATTTAATTGTATTTTTAAAAAAGTATTTGTTATAATAAATTTAGGTATTAAGAGGCGTGAAAGTACTTGGGAAACTTTTTTTTTCTCCCCCCCTCTATATCTTAAGTGTTAAATGTAATAGAAGAGGGTGGTAAGGATTCTTCGAGATGTTGAAGGCTCCCTTAGGCAGTAACCTACCCGGAAAGTGAACTTTTCCATTGTTCTTGGTCTTTTACTTCGCCCTTTTTTTCTTTTTTTTTTTTTTTACCATACCTTAACTTGGCCTATTTCTTTGTATTTTTTTTGCGTCTCCTCAGGGATCATTATTTATTTTTTGTGAAAAATTAATTACGTTATTTTCACTTAATTTTTTCGTTTTGTTTTTATATATACCCCATCTATTCGTTATAATAAAAATTTGTATCATTCATTAAAAAAAAAATAAAAATATTTGTTCATTCATTTGCCTTCTTTTTTTTTCGTCTTAATTCGGCTTTAATCTTTTTGAGAGTTAAGACATGTTTTTGGGTCACATAAAAAAAATAGTCAATTTAATTAAATTAGTAAAAATACATGGATTTATTATGTTTTATATTTAAATGCTGAGAATCAGCTTTATTGGAAAGTCACTGAATTGTTAGTGGAAATTTCTTCTGATTTTTTAATTTGTTTTTTCTGTAATTGTTTCTAATTTATAATTATTATGAGTTTAAGTAAATGATTTATATCAAATTTTTTTACTGTCTTTTATGCTTCGGTTGATTCGGGAGGAAAGGGAAACAATTTGGGTACTAATTCTAGAACTTGAAATAAGGTAAAACTTTCATACAAACATATCTCCACAAACGCTTTGTTATAAAGTTATGGCTAGCGAAAAGTTATGCCCGGATTTGAGTTCCCCTTAAAATGAGGTCATACTAAACTAAAATTTTTAAAGCTATATAAAAGAGTAAAATTGATTGTTTCTTATGGTTTTTGTCCTGAAAAATCGAATAAAACAGGTTCCAAAACTGTATCTCCTGTCGATTTCAAAATATCCCGTAAAACAAAAATTCAGTGACTAAAAACACGATCTTTTAGGTTTGAAATACAATAACTCTGATAAATGACTAAAAATTTCGTAAATTTTATTATTAAAATGTGTAAAGAAATTAATTTTGAGTAACGTGATAATTAAAAAGGAAGTATATTTTTGTTAAATTTTGATAAGAATCACAATTCAAAAAGAATCAGGTTAAATAGTGACTTTATCGAAGGATGTTTCCTTATTTTATTGCCGGTTTAAGTGAGGAAAAAAGGGTTAAACAGTTCAGCAAAGAATACTCATTGTCTCCTAATACATAGATTTGCCAGTTATCCCCAGACCAGAATGCCTTATAGAAAAGTATGGTGTGGATGCACTTAATAAGTCCTCCATCAAGCCGCTGTATGACAAGTTCCAAGAGACAGGGAATGTGGAGATACAGCTAAAAATGACCGAAATGCTAACACCAGAAAAGTTGGTCGACTTGCAAGCTACACATTCTGTTAGTATCAAGAATTTTGTGAGACGTCTAACTAGTCTGGTCTATCTTTTCGTAGTGCCCACACGGCATTGCGCCGCAACTGTTTGTAAATGCATCCGTACATAATTCGTGTTGTTATCTGCAGAGACTGGAAAACTAGTAGCTTTCTGCCACTAATTCAAATCAACTATAACGCCTGATGTGGAAGAACACGAAGATTGGTTTCGGTCTGATGAGGCATCTGACGCATTTGGTGTAGGGAAATCCACATCAGCTGCACAAGAGAGTCCTCTGCACGGACAAAAAGTAAGTGTTTGATGTGCAATTTCACGTAGGCGAATCTTCATGAGATTCTTACGTGGCACAGTGAACATGTGAACGGGAACGAACATGCTAATGGTACAACAATTTGTAAACACTATACTTGCAGATCGGTTAAAGTATATCCGGTTTCAGCAGGACTATGCTACGGCTCATACAACCACTAACACTGTGACTCTTGGATCAGTATTTTTATGGACAAGTTATTTCGAAGAGGTTGCGGCCTTTTCGGTCTCTGATTTATTCTCTTGAATTTTTCTTGTGGGGGATATTTTAATGATGCTGTTAACAAAACTTATCCTCGCACCATTCCCAAATTTCAGAGCGAAGTTGAATGATGGGATTCTTTAACGTCGTATTCAGTCATTGAATTAGTTAATGGAGGCCACTTTAAACAGTTATTGTAACTTATCATTTTCCCGTTAGGTTGCTACACTTTTTGAACATTCTGTATTTAAAATGTAAATTAATACAGATTTAAATGTGTTTAAAATTGGCTGTTATTGTATATATATATATATATATTTTATAAAGTTGTATATTTCATCTGTTGGATAAAGCTCGTAATATATCTGAAAATAAATTACATTAATTTAGTTATTACTGTGTATTCGTTCATTTTATTACAGTCTTAAACTTTTAAAATATATATAGTTTTTGAAGTCTTTGTAACCAAAGAAACTTATTTTTTATCACTTAGGGGTCATATGGATTAATGAAAGAACATTTTATGCAGTTGATGACCCCTGCTTTTAACTGCGCTTCTGTGTTATTTGTACCAGGTTGACAGTCTTAAAAAAAAAAAAAAAAAAAAAAAATTAATAAAGTGGTTGCATTTTGTCTATCATATTAAAATAATTTATTACATAATTATTATTTTTATTTGTTGTATTATTTTATTACAGCCGGGTTAAAGAACATATTCGATGGAAAGACTTAGAATGTTTTATACATATCGTTAAAAAAAATATCATCCAGTGAATGCAACCATCGGTATTTTTTTTCTGTCCTTTCTTTTTTTTCGTAGTATCGTTTTGCCCGTGTGTACATTATATAATGTGCGTCGTGTTTGTAAATAAATAAGTACGAAGAGATTTCTTTCATTTTCCTTTGATCCTAAATTTTCAAGTGCATACACGTTACTATGTTTTTTTTAATTTTTATATATTGCATACAATATTGTCGGGAAAATTATGTTTTATTTTATAGGCCACTACGGTAAATTATTGTCATTCTTTATTACATTGTCCGTAACTAATTTTACATCTGAATTTGTGTGTGTGTATTTCTATTGAAATAATATTTTATTATTCTTGGTTTAAAATTATTATCATAATATTGCGTATGTATATATATATATATATATATTTAATTCTATTTTATACCAAGCCGGCCTCCGTAGCCGAGTGGTAGCGTCTCGGCTTTTCATCCGGAAGGTCCCGGGTTCGAATCCCGGTCAGGC
>JAAAKQ030219951.1:0-11478 GCA_010016005.3 Zanna intricata | reverse complement strand
TGGAAATGCCATCAGTGGGAGCCCGACACTCCGTGCGTAAATGCATTTCCACCTCCCTCCCCCCCCAAAAAAAAAAAATATATATATATATTAATACATATATCAGATACGTACATACACATAAATGTCTATATGACAAAAATACATTTTTTGTTCTTGAGAACATTGGAGTAATAATTTTTTTTAAAGAATATTTACTATTTATTTAAATCCAATTTTTAAAAAATTGTTTCCTTAAGGAACAGAACTTCAAAAAAGACAAATTTTTCTGAGATTTTTTTTGGTCCGCTCTATTAGTTTCCTGTTATAGAGCTATAGCAGCATATTTGCTACAGCTGAGAAAGTAAAAATATGCAATTTAAAAGTGAATCATCAATATCTAAACTATATTTAACTATTTAAGCATGTAGAAAGAGAAACTACATTTAAGTTTTTGGCCATTTTTATGCACATCTAACTACGAGTAAGATGATTGCCATTAAATACATTTTAGGAATACAAAAAATTACATTTTATTTTTGATAGTCAACAAACAGTTGAAAATCAAGTAAACTTAAAAAATTAAAAAGTGTAGTTTTTGAAACAAAACAAGAAAGAATTTTTCAGTTCTCTAAATTCAACTTCTATAAGTTGGCACCAAATTAAAAAAAAACACATGACTACCTCTAATTTTTTGCATACTTAAAAGGTACAAATTTAAAGAAGAATAAACATTTATTACTTTTTAGTTTTTAATAGTGGTTTTCTTAATTACCTTGTTCTTTTTTTTATTAAACAAGTTTAGATAAGCCTTCAAATAATGCTGTCCATATGAAATAGAAAAATACACACAAAAATGATGACAAACCTCTGCCTTGATGAAAATAATAAAAGGAATGCAGAGAGATTACTTAAAGAGACCTCTACTCTTGAATTTAAATAATAAATATAATATTATTCTGATTCAATGTTACTAGTACGTGTTATAAGGGTGATAGGAACATGAATAATGATAAAATCTATATTTTTTATTAAATTTTAATCTTTAATTAATATTTAATTTCTGTATGAAAATTCTTTGAATATCTAAATGTTATCAAGCTATGAATCAATTATTCACTCATATAACCCCAAGACTAAGCAATGACAACAAAAAATTTCTAATCATCCACCTAGAGAAAATAACTTTCAATTTAAAACATCTTCCACTTAAATTATGTGAAAAAATTTACAATGGACCACTAGAAAAAAAAATCCTTTATAAAATATAACAGAATCACAAATTCAGTCAATTTGGTGAAACCAATAAAAACTGAAAAATTGTTTAACTGCTTCAAAAACGTTTAGTTTTTTTAGTAGGGTCAATTTTTTCATGAATATAAATTGATATTTCCTCTCATGTAGCATATTCTTTACATTGATTTAATATTTTTTTTATTTTGAACGATTTTTGCAACAAATGTAAAGTCAAAATGACATTTTTAAAATGGTAACCAAATTAACATAAGGTGCTTTAAAATGAAAAAAAAAATTGTTAAAATTAATCAGAATAAATGTTTGATAATCAGTTTTTTTAAAACTTTTTCAATTTTTAATAAAAATTATAAACAGATGATAAAATTTCATGCAGAAGTGTTATACTCTAAATTATAATCTACATTAAGATTTTATTCAAAATCATATAAATTATATATTTTAAATATTCAGCTTTTAAAATTTTACAAACTGTTTGATTAAACTTACTGTACAAAAGTAGCAAATTTCAGATTTACTTTCAACTAGTTAGTTTATATTTTATTCAAGACTAAACCTCCTTATAACATGCAATACAGAAAGAACATAACTATACTTTTGCAGTTGGTATAATGCATCATAAGGATCATGTAAAGAACAAGATTAAACAGTGATCTTAAATAAAAATGTAAAAATAGAAATAAATTTTTAAAAAATGAAATTTGTCATTTTTTTTTTTTAATTCAATGATATTTTTAAAAATTAATACCTTGTTAGATTTTTAGCATCGCCATACATTGTTAAACAATTTTAAGACTACATAGTAGCTACACAAGAACATGTATAGTGTTCTTCAGTTGCTAAAGAATACAGGTTGGCAACATTTTGTTCTAAATTTGATTCTCAGCATAATTTTACAAACATCTATAGCATTTTTATTAAATATAAGCCTAAATGTAGATTTAAATGTAGAGAATTAATATAAAAATTTAAATACAATTAAACAGCTAAAATAGGTTTCTGAAAATTAGTTATTTCTATATATATAAACATAATGAAGAATCCGTTAACGTAAGCAAACATCCTTAACTTCTTTGATACTTATTTAAAAAAAATAATGAAAGCAAAAGAATTAGCTGTATCAAAGATGACAACATTACAATCTGACACAGTTCTGGAAATATTTATTTATTTACAAGGCAATAATTTTTTTTTAGATGGGAATAGAGTGTCATACATTAATATAACAATATTTTTTTTTTTATATCAATATTGTTTTTTACTTATATTCTTTTCTTTGCACCTCCCCTATTGATTGCAATCGACTGAACCAAAAGTATTAAAAAAAAAAACCCAAATTCCAAAAAAATGTGGATTTTGGACTTTTTCTTAACTGCAATAATAAGCCCTTATTGAGAACTTTTCAAAAATATATCATAAGTAGTACTTCTTTTCATTGGTTCCAGAGTTACAGCCAAATAAAATTTTAATTAATGAAATATTTGGATCTTACAAGGAAGGGTCACATTGGTTTGAATTAGACATCTCCTTTTTTTTAACTTTTTTTTATTTAAACATATTGATTAATAATTATTAGCCTCTGTTTGTCAAAAAATCTTTACTATAAATAATAATTCAATTATAAAAATATCAGAAGTTATTAATGAAATAAAATTTTATGTACTGTTTATTTTTAAAAAAATGTGTATATGAAATTTAATAGGTGTACAAGGAAGTCATGTAGTGTCTACATCACATTTTTTTTTGTAATATGTAATCATATTTGAAATTCTATTAATATAAACCACCTAGTACAGAATATTAAGTAACATAAAACATATCTTATCTTAATTTTATCATTAAAATACTTACATGATCCCACATCCTCAGCCTTATCTTATGACTGAAATATTTAATAAAGATAAAAAATACTAAGATAAACCATATACATGGTGTGATGTTTGATACATTACTCATGACACATTACATCACTTCATAATGTAATATCATGTAAATGTAACAAAAATACAAAAGTAGTTTCATGATAAAATTAAGGTAAGATATGTCTTATCTTACTTAATATTCTGTACTAAGTGGTTTGTACTAATAGAATTTAAAATATAATTTAACAGTACAGAGGAATAATATGGAATCTTAAAAAGATTAATTTTAGTAAAATAATATGTAATCAATACATGATTTGATGAAATTAAGTGTGAAAGGGCTCTGGACGTAGAACACCTTTTTATGAATAGATATATTTTATACTTAAGTAAATATTTTAATTTCTAAAAATAATTGATTTTTGTACCACATCTAAATGTAAATTATACAAAAGAAACAATATTAAATTAAAATGTATATAAATAATTAATAATGCAGTATGTAAAGTTGAACTTGTTCTTTGAATAATTCATAATTATTCAAAGTAGGATTTACAGTTACAGTAGCTACCATCATTCTGTAATTTAATAACTATGTACAACTGAAATATCTCATGTATGAGGGTAATTAAAAAAAATATATATATATTATTTTAATATTATCAACATAGTTATTATTTATTTCGTTCAATAACATAATGCTGTAGTGGTGTAATAATATATAACTGAATTGTTTTTTGATATAACATATAAACGTTATATATGTAAAATAACAAAAATGATTTGATAGATAATTTTTTATATGTTTTATTATCTTTTATTTTTGAATGCAAATATGATCTCGATGAAATAAATTGGTTCAACTTTAGTCTCAACACTTCCCAATATAGTTGGTCAGTTGGCAGACCAACTGAACAAATTTTATTCCTGTGTAAATTTATTTCCTTAGAAAATTAAATATTATTTTCAATTTTTACTTCCTTTGATAATTAGACTTACAAAAATATTTGTAATAAAAATCAATGCCTTATTAAACATAATATAAAATATATATTATTATCGTTTTTGGTCTTTAGAACACGTTAAAAATTAGAAACATTATTTTATTGTGACCAGTAACAATATTTTAGTCTGTTTTTGTAAAAAAAAAAAAAAAAAAGAAAAGAAAACTGTTTAAATCTTTGCAATTGACTACAACATAAATATATTTTTAAATTTTAATGTTTTTTTTTTTTTTTTTTTGAAACTGATACAAAAATAAAAAGCACTGAGATATATTTCATGTTTTGTTATGTAAGAGGTTATTTTTTTTTTGTTATTAATATTTTTATCAACTAATTATGCTATCTGATAAAGTATTGTTAATTTCCTTATTCTAGCATTCCAAAATTGTCTTTCACAAAGAAATTAATTAAATGAAAAAAAAAAAAAAAAATGTATGATGAAATACATGAAATGTACTTTCAAAATTTCTTTTTGTTATTATGATAAAATATCTTCTTCATTAGTGTAACAAAAATGAAACTTTTAATCATGGTTGTGTTAAAATAGTTAAAAATTGGTAAAGTATTTGATTATTCTTGCATTTAATCATTTAATATAATGTTTTTAAAAAATTTAGTGAGAGTAAATTTTTATATTACTCAAGAATTTTGTGGTTATTTATATAAGCTATACATGAATGCTAAAATTTTTATGTTTAAATGCATTATTTGATTAAATGTAAATTTTATAGAATATAATCATATAATTTTATATATGTTCTAATGAAGCAGAGATCTATGTGAAACTGTTAGACATAAAGGAAAAATTAAGCGGTGGAACATTAATTTTTGTTAATAATTATATTCTGCTGCTAGGTAGTTATTTCGTAAATTTCTAATATATTTGACGGATTTCTATAAAAGTGCACGTCAATATAACCTTACTTCCAAAATACTTTTTTCTTAATTTTTTATTTATTTTAGATATGATTACTATCTTATCTATTAATTAAACAAGGGATACATAAATATATATATATATATATATATTACGTAGATAAATCAAACAATCAATAATATTCATATCAAGGAAGTAGATGTTAAAAAATAAATAAACAACAGTTAAAACCTTTCTAAGTTCTTTAGAAAGCATGTCTCCTCTACCACAAAAATAATACTGATATAGGTAACCTTATATCCTTGTCCTATGGATGCTTTTCAAATTTAACCACCACCTATGACGTGAGAGGCCTCTGTTTTTTTCTAGTGTTGCATGTATAATAATCTGACGTTTTCACTAACTTACTCTTATTTAGTTATGAATCTCACATTCACTTCTATATACATCACTGAATTAATAATTTCCCTTCCAATTTTAAAGAATATTAGGGAATAATTCTTACTAATATTCAGTGTCAGCCCATTTACCTCAAAACAGTAACCAGCTCTTAACCTTTCTTCTCCCTTGATAACTTTTACATTGAACTCAATAACTGAATGAAAGACTATGTATTGAGATTTCCGAACTCAATCAAATCATTGATAAATATAATAAAGAAAGAGAGTATAATAAATAACTTTGTCGAAGAAACTGCATCATAATTCTGAAAAGATTTCCTAGAAGTATAGTTCCACTTATTTAGAAAATGAGTTGCTTCCAAAATTTACTTTTTTTATAACAACTAAAATCTCACTTTTAATATTAATGAAAAAAAAAAACAACACAGAATATGAAAATGGCCAAGTAAAATGTCTAAAACGTAGCTCTTGTGATTTTTTCTAAATGCAACTTTTATCAAAATTAAGAATAAAAATCCCAAGCAATTAATTATTTTATAAACATAAATTTTTATTTCAATTAATTTAAACAGATTAAAGAAAGTTAATCTCATCATAAATTTCACAATGTAATCTATCACATAATATATATTGATTAAATTATAATGATATAACAAGTAAACATCCAACAAAAATATACAATTATGATTAAAAAAAATTCAACTTGCCCAAGGCAAAATTAAATTTAAACATTAATGTCTAAACATTAAATAAGTTTAAACATTAATGTGTAAACATTAAATAAGTTTAAACATTAATGTCTATTTTGGGCTGTTATCATATACCTCCAATACATGGACTTCTTTTTCTGTTTAGCCTCCACAATCACCGTAAGGTATTACTTCACAGGATGAATATGAATGTAAATGAATTGTAGTCTTGTACAGTCTCAGGTCGACCCATTCCTGAGAAGTGTAGTTAATTGAAACCCAACCACCAAACAACATCGTTATCTACAATCTAGTATTCAAATGTGCATAAAAGTAACTATCTTTAGTAGGATTTGAAACCTTAGAACTCTCGACTCAAAATCAGCTGATTTGTGATGACGAATTTAACCAATAGACCAATCTGGTGGATTTTCAATACATGGACTGTCATGTATTGTAAACAAAATGATAGAATTATAAAAATATACTAACAGGTCACAGAATAATTGTATCAAGTGTATTTATTCTTGCCATTATTTTAATATAGGTGTCATATAATGAGGTTCTCTTATATCTTTGACACAAGTGTCTATCAAAATGTCTTTGATTGGCAGTTGATATATGAGTATTATTTACAGATCACTTGACAAAAATTTGATAAGCACACTAAAAAGAAAAAACATAAAAATATGCCATATTATACCGTTATATGCTGTATATCATAAAATATAATATTTATTTTTCTGCATAAAAAGGAAAGCTTAAAAATTAATAATAAAATAAATTAGTATAGAATAAACATTTTTCTATAGTAAAACTCAAAATAATATAAATATACTGTCTTAATACCAAAAAGAGAGAAATTAAATAGCTGAAAATTTATCGAAATATAGTAACAAATTGAAAAATTAAACAGTACAGTCAGCAGCGTTTAATTAGTTTAGCAATAATTAACTTGTTAAGCTCAACAGACAGTAAAAAAAGGAAAAGAAAGAGTTTCAATCTGCTAATTGATGTCTGACCAACTTATCAGGCAAATTGCTTCCTGTACAAGTTTAAAGATTTTTTTTTTCCATTGAAGATATTAATGAAAAACTGAGTTGATCAATATGTACATTTTCCCCCTTCACAGTTTCTTCTGATAAATTCATTTCATAATACTGTCTTTTAATTGATAATAATATGTTATTTGTCATAGCTATGTATGAATATTTATTTTTGTCTTCATTGAAAATTAAGTTAATTTCTATTAAAAAATAACATTGTATAAATAATAATTGCCATTATAAATAACTAATGTATATTGATATTTTTAATTTCTATTAAAAATATCAATATACATTAGGTATTTATAATGGCAATTATTAATTTATAATGTTATATTTTATTAGATATTTTTAAGTATCATAACTAATAAGGTCGTTAATTAAATGGCACAAGCAGTAATATGTTATATTGGAGTTAAATTGTTATTGATTTTCCAAACCCTAACTGAAACCAAATCTATACTGCCTATAATTGTACTTTGTAAATATATTTGTAAACATCAATTTTTAAATCTATTTTTAAGCGCAGTTAACTTTATTCTACATTTAAATAAAAATTCCTACGGTTACAGGTGACAAATGGTCAATGATCTTGAGAGCAGAGGAGGAGGTAACTCCCAACGATCAACATAGAGGATGGGTCTAGGGGAGGGAGCCTACCCGATTTAAAGCCAGCAAGTTTGGAGGTAGTGAGATGGCAACCCTCCCATTGATTACAAAATTATCAATTGGAATTGGTTGAAATTTAGTGCATTTCAATTGCGCAATTCCTTTCCATGCTGTGGTTGGTTACAAAATGAGGAATTGTGATTTCTTTCTTTTCTGTGCTATTATTAGTGTAAATATGCTATTTTCCAATTAGTCAGAAGTTTTCATGTTTGTGATTAAACAGAAGATGCAGTGTTTTAATTATTTGGAAATACATGTAATCCGATTTTCCTGAACAATTATTTGGAAATGTTTGGAATGTTGGCAACAGTTATACTTAAGTGGCATTTATAATACATTGGATAAATGTGGATTGTCACTGGTTAATGTCTCTCAGTTTCAGTTTCTAAATATTGGAACAATTTTCATTGTTGGGTAACACTTTAATCAAAATAGTGGATTTAAACACAAAGAAGCTTCATCAACATATTATAGCTTTTTTTTTATTTATTAGTCAATTTAATTCTTATTTAATTAAAAATAAACTTAATATTCATACCATAATTATGAATTTTGATGTACTTTTTTAATTTTGGAACCATATTTTTCTAAAGAATTTTCGATGATTCAATTTCAACTTTATTTTTCTTGCCCCCTGGGTTGAACCTACACTCAAGTATTGCAAAACCCAGGGGTTTCGCAATGCCTCTGACAGGCTTTCCCGCCTACCAGCTGTAAATCCAGTATGACAGATCAGTCCATCGGGTCAGGATCTTGATTGCCTTGCCCCTAACTTCAAGGGAGAGGTGAACCACATCCGATTATTCCGTTCCCAGGTGTCATCCCCTCCGTCAGGTTTTGGTCTTTCTTTAAATCACTTTGCCCACTCAAATGGGGAACACCCATACAAGTACAAGTACCTCCCAGTGGTTCTCTTCCCACAATTTTATAACTGGCCCTCGTCTATCATCATGAACAGTATTTGGTCACTCAAATAATCCCGAATGGTAGTCAGCAGATATGTGCTAAAATTTCTTTCTATCAAAGTTCTCATGATTACTTCCCATGGAATACTGCCAAATGCATTACGGATGTCCAGGAATACTATCAGGGGTATTCTTCTGGTCCTCTGTAAACCCACTGTGCATCCTCAATCCATGTCGACACTCAACAGAGAGCATCCATGGTCGACTTGCTGTGGACAAATCAATATTGTGCTGGAGAAAGTACTGCTGATTCTTGCAGCTCAGCCCAGAGTCTATCAAAAAGCAGTCTCTCATAGATCATCCCTATGGTTGGTAACAGATAGATTGGATGGAAAGTAGGTACCCCAACATTTCTACTAGCCTTGGGTATCACTAATAATCTTCCCTTCTTCCATATCAAAGGGAAACACCTCATGTCTAGGCCTCAAGAAGAAACCACAGATCTTTTTTCATCAGTTCTTTCAATAATCTTCCAGATACCTCTTCTGGGCCTGGGCTCTTCCAGCTAATCATTCTTGCTACCACTGAATGGAACTTGTCAGTGGCAAAGCATCTTCTCTCGTCACTACTCATATCCGTCTGCAACACTTCTTCTGTTTGGAATAGATACTCAATTGTGCATGTTGCCTGATTCTCCGACAGAAGAGGGAGGGGCACCCCGAATCTTTTCATCACTACCACCCCCTCCAAACTTATTTTGAATTGCTAATTCATATTAATTTTCACTGTATGATGGATTTAATTTAATGTTGGTGGCTACTGAGTGTTTCCCTCTTGACAAACTACTTAGGAAAAAAATAAAATGGAACATAATTACATTTACAAGTAAAAAATCAACTTAAGTAAAAAAATTCTACTCTTTCAGTAAAATTTCAAAATCCAAAGTAACCATATCTCCCTTCACATTGACCAGCTGTAACCAAAATTAGTTATCATCAATGAGCTATACTCAGAAGGCACAGTACAAAACATCATAAAAATTGTTTAATCTAGTCTGAAGATATCAAGCAGAATGATAAAGAAAAAAGCAAAAAGATCATAGTTATTATTTCTAACCCTGAATGAAATTGCTCAAATATATAGCCAAAATGCATACAAATGTAATGGAACCATCTAATCAGTACAAGAATGTGAAAAGTCCAAAAAAAAGGGTTTTTTTTTCTTCCAATCTTTAATGTAAGTATGAATAAAAGCAAAAACCATCAGAAAATAACTTAGCTATATAACCGATAATATGATGTAAAAAAATTTACCTACTCTTTGAGTAAAATTTTGATATAAGGGACCATACATATCCTATATCCCAAAAATGTAAGGTAACATATTTAATATGAAGAATAAATAGTCTGGAAGACTATGCAAAGACATGCAAAAATTTGACCCAATTAGCGTAGTTATATTTATATTAAAAAAACTGTGTAGCTCTATATACCCAGGAAAGAATAAATAAAGTTGTGAGTGGAAGAATTAGTATAATAAATATTATATATTCTGTTTCTAGGTTGCAATCTGATGTTTCATTCCAATGATGTGAATGACAATGAATGTATTAAGATATGATGAAGAAATGGCATATTGTATAGAGATTAACTTATACAAATAAATACCCTAATGGTTTGAAATTCATAATAGGTAAAAAAGAAAACTATTTGAAAACATGATTATAATAACTCCAATAAATTAAGAGCATAAATCATAATTATGAAAAATAATCTCAAGGAGTAATTGAAAGCAGATTTAAAGTAAATTACTAAATTTTTTTTAGAAAAATACAATTCAAAATTAGTTCTTAAAAAATATAATAACATCATACTTCAAAAATATTGCACTAGTACTGATTAAATATATTTTTAAATGAATAACAATTTGATAAATAAAAGAAAAAAGATTTTGTAATATGTTCATGTACAATAAGGTTCCTTATATTTAAATCTATCAATTAAGGTATTCTATTCTTATGTTCACAAAATTTTAATAGCAAAAATTCCCCCTATTTATACACAAAAACAATTCAAATTTCACAAGCATATGTACACTCACAGCAGAGACATTAAAAAAAATCTTGGTCATCAAAATACAAAGTGAAGCCTCCTGTGTTGCACACACCCACAGGTACATAGCAGTTACCTTCATTTACCTTCATGGATTCAAAATGTTGAGAATCTAAGATACTATTAAATTTTGATTAATTAAAATATAATTGTACAATTGCTAGAAAAGAAATTGATATTTTAAAATGAATAATAATAGTAATACATTGTTTTAAACATTAAACATTTTTGTTGTGACCAAACTCTGTGTTGTATTACTGAAACTGAATAAGCTAATAAAAAAAATAATAATAATAAAAATAGAAAAATACATTTTTAAAACTTTAAACATATAATTTAGTAATTGTGGAATTCTAGCCATTTGAGGATTCTATAGTCATTTTCAGGCTACAGAGTGTCATAAGCAGTCATTTGGTTTTCTTCTATCTTCTATAATAAAAATTACCCTGACTGAGTTGATGCAGTACAATGAATCATTTCAAAATATAAGGGATAAATTAGTTCGGATCGCTTTACATTACATGTCCAAGTGTTTTTTTTTTAAGACTATGACATATGTAAGTCATCCAAAGTACAATAGATAGCAGTTGCATTGCTTTATCTGGGAGTAGGGCTTACAATACCGGGATTCCGGGATCCCGAATACCGGAATCCCGGACGATTTTTGTCCGTTATTAAAAA
>JAAAKQ030219918.1:0-11478 GCA_010016005.3 Zanna intricata | reverse complement strand
TTTATTGGAAACTTTTTTCTTATTTTTAGATATAGAATCCGTTTCCGAGAGATTACCGTGCAGTTTTGATACACCCTATATATAATTATATATATTATAATTTGGCTCACAGGGTGAGGATTTTCTACCGCTGTGGAGTGAATAGTATTTAGCTTTCGAACAGAACGTTACAGGTTTGAATCTCGACCTGAGATCACTACACACAATTAATCAATCACTACAAAATTACTGTTGTAAACTATAATTGGAAAGTTAGCTTTTAGTTGCTAAATAATAAATAAATAAAAAATTACCAAGCAATTTTTTCATAAGCAGAATATTCATAGCACTGTTAATTTTCATAGAAACAAAATGTTCCACCTTTTTGTTTCTAAAAACTTTAGAGGAATTTTTGAAGCCTGTTTAGGTACCTTAGTCCCTTTAATCTAAATCCGTTTGGAAATTAATGGTATTTTTTTCGGATCGTAGGTGTTGAAAAATAAATTCTTTCCCAAAGAAATTAAAAAGCTACCTGACAATAATTAGAGTATTCTAAACAAAACCTTACAATATCCATACTTGTGTGTGTCTTAAAAAATGTATATTACTGAAGAATATACTATTTAATATAAATACACCCTATATAAAAACTATTAAATAGTATAATAACAAGAAAAAAAATGGATATACTAATGCCAAGAAAAAAAGTTGGATTGCAGATATTTTCTAAAATTATATCTTTTTTTTTTAAATTATACCTTTACGACTGAATACTGTAGAAGATGAACTGCAATGAAAGAGAGTTTTTATTAGGAATATAAATATCATGAATATTTTAAAAGTACACGTAAAAATCATATCGTTAAAACAGTGAACGTTGTAACAATTTTTTTTTTTAAATCAGGTAGAACTAGACCGTTTCAAAGAACTCAAAATAATGACTAAATACTCTAGAAAAGCTACAAACCAGTAATAATAAAACAAGGAATATAAATAAATATCTGTATGTGGTGAGTACTTTATCAAGATAAGTATAGCGTATACTTTGTAGCTAATCAAAAAAAATTAATTAATGTATATTACACACGGGAATTTTGCATTTATTTGTTCATGTATGCTCTTCGCTGATGTTAGCAGAATAAAAAATTTAATTTACAATATGTTTATATAGAATAGATAAAATAGCTTTTTTTTAATTCTAATGTTTTTTAAATGTTAAAAAATCAACAGAATTCAAACCAGGGTAATAATAGACCAGGGTAACTTAAGAATAATGAACACCATTATTAAAAATTTATTTCTATATTATGTGTAAACGTAAAAAGTTAATTGTGTGAATAAAACAATGTTAGCAATTTTGAAATTGTAAGGCACACCTCAGTTTGCGGTCATTGGCAAACTAAAAAATGTTAATCTTTCATCTTGTTTTTATATATATATACATCTTCCTCTCATTTATCGTACTTAACTTAATGACTTGCCGTTATAAAAAAATATGTCTTACGGTTGTGAAAATATTTTTTATCTCATCAAAAGTAAAACACGTTATTACACGACACGGTTTATAAATTATAAAAATAATACCAGTGTTATTTTAACGGATGTAAAAGGGTCAATTTTTTATTCATTTTACAAACAGTTTTGTGATAAATTTAAAGAATGTTCTTTTTTAATTACGGATATTTATTATGATCATACTAAATATCTTGAATTATGTTTATTAAATTTAATTGATGTATGATATCTTAACGGTAACTTTAAACGAGGGATTTAAAAAAAAATTCTATTAAAAAGAATTTTTAAATTGTTCTCTAAATTTTCTTCTCTAATTTTATTCCACTTCTAACAAAAAATATTTATTTTTCTAAAACAGTTAATATCCATTAACACATCACATTAACACTTCTTCACTTTTAAAGATTATTTCAAAAGAAATTATTTCAGATCCATTAACGTTACTCCTTCACAAGAAATTAAATAAATAGAAATTTAAGAGGCATTAATAAATTATTATATATATTCAGGAGGCTATATATATACTCGTATGTCTTGAGAAAGCTTTTTAGTACTTGTAATTAACTATTAATAAAAACCGAATGAAAAGATTCTAAACTAAAAATCATGAAACTTGTAAATTTTAACTTAAGAGAAATGACGTTATTATTTGTCCGTTTATATTTTTAATAGATTACCAGACTATTTGAAAAATAGTCCTACCATTTTATTAAATTACAATTAAAAGACTATTTTTTGCCGGAAAAAATATTATTTTGTCGATGAGTTTAAAACAAAAATGTTTATTAAAAAAAAAGATTATTATAAAAAAATGTTATTTTACTGGATCTCGTTCAAGGTGATGATAAATTTATGCTTAAAATAATTTTCAGTAACCCCTTATAAATTGGGAATTATTTTGAAGTAGTCTTCTTATATTTAACGTACGTAAATGACTTAACATAATTCCACGTATCTGTATTTAAATAATTAATGTAGAATTTAAATAAATCGATTTTTATCCACTGATTTTTTTCTAATCTAAAATTTATCTAATAACGACCTATATATTGTGTTATTATGTACCGTCTAGAATAAAGGAATTATTTATTCATGGAAGCTGTAATCATCACAGTAAACTCGTGGCAGTAAAAATGTTAAACATTATTATAAAATCGGTATTAATTTCACGTGGATGATATTTCAAGTTCATTCCAGATTAGCATTCGGATGGCTGCAATTTACTTTATGATTAAACTCGTGACAGTGGTTAATCAAATTGAGTATACCTTTAGGAATAGCAATTAATTTATATAAAGTTGAATTTTATGTGATTTATTAATTTAAAAATATTATTTAAAATTACATTCATCGCAATGTAGAATTTAATAACTATTATTTACGAATAGTGATATTAAATCAAATTGAAATGTAATTTTTCATGAAAAACACTTAAAAGATAAATAAAAAAATCAACAAAAAATGTCCGGTAATCAAGATTTTATTTAGCATTTATTTATTGGTCACATAGTGAAACAGATAACCTAGAAAACTTTTGAAATAAATATAATATCAAAGTAAACCACTGCAAAATGATTTAAAGTTAATTTAATGTTAAATAAAAACAATTCTTTATATTAAATTATTCTCTATTTAATTAATCTAATTTTTTCTTTTATATTTTAAAACAATCAATCGTAACTGGTAGCTTCTAGGAAAAAGCTTCGCGGGTGTTCAAATCCCGGTTGGGCTTGAATTAATTTCAAGTAGAAATTTACATCTTCTGCATATAATTTTTCTAATATATAGATATCCTTAGAATAATAGTAGATTATTTTCTCCTACGTCATTTTAATTTTCGTCAACTTTTCAAAGAAAAGTACAGTTACTTAAGGTCGCATGGTGAGAGTGGGGGCTGAAAATAAATTTACTTTACATTTTAGGTATGGAAGTATGATAATACCACTCACTTAAATTGGGTTTCCTTATAGGCCATATAGGCCTTACAGGGGGCCTATATACATATTGACCATATCAGGTCAATAGGTTTATACATACTGGGATTTCTATATGTCTATATACAAATAGGTTTATGTATAGAATTTTGTGGCTCGAAAATCTCAAAAACGACTAGACCAATTTCATTGAAATTTTGATATGCTTTAGTAGTCGTTATCTGACGATGTACGTGTGAAAATTTATTGAAGAATAGTTGTGTCTTTCTTCAGTTGCGCTCAAATTAAGGTTGAAAAGATTTGAGGGGGGCAAATTAGAAGCGTAGTTAATTATAACGCAATTTGCAACGTTAACGTTTCTTTATCTGCGTTATCTGCTGTTTCCAATTTTAAACCACATTAGAAAAATATTAAGATCAAATTAAATTAACGAAAAGTCGCTTTTCTTGGGCAGAACTGCGCAAGATTTTTTTTTACTATTTGTATATTTTTACAATTTCGAATTGGAAATCAAGTCATTTCCTCAATTGCTTTTTAAAATAATTTGCAGCAAAGGACTGTTTATTTTCTTGAACTCATTTTCTTGAAAGAAACTAAAATCTTATTAAAATTCTATAATTCAGTTATTTGGAAAATAGTGAATCATTTAGTTTAGGTTTAATATTAATTAACTCGGGTTTAAATATCATACGTAAGTAATATCATTTATAACTGGTTCCTCTATGTACGAATATATAAAAGCCCTTTTACGAAATCTCCAACTTTTCCTTTAAAATAATTTAAAATAAAACTATTATGAGGCAAAACCTGTTCATAACTCAAAAGAAACTATTCAAAAAATAAATAAAAAGATTTTTAAAGTTGCATTTTATTTTATATTTTTATTCGAATTTTAATGGTTATTTCTCTTTGAGAAAAAGCAGTTTTAATAATTCTTAAAGGGCTGAAAACTAGTATCGCTATATTACATGTTACGATACATATCAGGTCATAATATTTTAGTACCAATAATGCAAATTTTATATTTCTTCTAGAAGAAATAGTTTTGCCTTTACGTGATTCTTTTTGAAAATAAAGAAGATTTCCGTTATGAGATCATTTTAGCAAGCTGACCTTTCTACTGAAATTATATTTCAATACTGTCTATTTCTTAAATTAGATATCAAATGTATTTGATACTCGATATATTTTGCGTATGTATTGTGTATGTATGAATTTATATTAAATGTTTTTGTGGTATAAAAGATTAATCGGTATAAATTACACTTTTTACTTGATTTTGATAGATGTATTTTTTCTTTGCTTTGTCCTTTTTGTTTTATCATGTATTAGATGTCACCTTACAAATTATTTTTTTCTTCCTTTTTTTTTACATATAAAACGCTTTGTACATGAAATTTATTTTACAGTAATTCATTTATTATCATTTTCTTTTCAAATAATAATGTAATTTGTCACCTTCATACTAAATTTAATTCTTATAGAGATAAATTTCACCAGTAAAACATTTGTATCAGTTGAAATTCTATATCCACTAAGTATATTGCTTAATTGAGAAGGAAGCTTTAAACAGTACTTGCTCTCACATTCTTCGATTCTAATAAGTTGTGAGAAAAATAATCATTATAAACACAACTATGTAGAAAATAAAGCGCCATTAATCTATGTTTAATTTTTGGCATTATTATAGAACGTTCACATCTCATCTGGTTGAACCCATAGTTCACCTTCTATGCCGTAGAAAAAGTTACGCTGCCTTCAGTTTTTCTTGTAGGGATCGTCCACCATACTTAATGCAATATTGTTTTTGAAAATAATCTTCATCTAGTTCTAATATTTTTTTTATTAAAAATGAAATCCTGCTCGTTTACAGAGTTGAAAACGGTTATTATATAAAATTATTTTTAACGAGTAGTGCCCATTAGTATTCTATGATAAGACATGAGCTTGGAATATGTTTATAAATAACCTTTATTCCTGTAAAAAAATTTTTTTATGTAGCTTATTTCCATGTTCACTTTCCATAAAAAAAAATGAAGATATCTGTATATTTCTAAATGTTTTTATGATACAAGATTCTGGAATTTTATTATGAAACCTAAGCTAACGATTTTCTTACCTGTATTAATTTAATTAATTGTTTTTTTTTTTTATAGATTATAAGAAATATGTTTATATTTTATATTTCATTTCTTTTAGAGAAACTACTGATATTCCTTCACATTTTCCATGTCCCATGTACAATGAAATCAAAATGAATTTAAAAAAAAATCTTAAATAACACTGTAAGTAACATTTTCACATACACTATAGATAAAATATTATTCTTATAAACCATGATTTGCAAAAAATAAGAGATAGTATCTACCAAAAAATTTCCAGAAATATTTTATACAAAATTATTTTAATATTCACCAACTTTATTTTTCGTTTTTTATAGGAAATTATTAAAACAAAAAAGAAAAAAACGAAAATAGTTGGTAATTAAGGAAGAAAAAATCTGTTGAATACTTACAGTAAATTTTTTAATGAATCATCTTTAATGAGAAAAAATTGAAAACTATTAATAACTAAGAAAAAATAACGCAGGAAGAAGAAAATCAATACATTTTACGAGAATTTTTGTAATTTTAAAAAATTCATATAACAGATTTCACTTCATATGTTTTTTTAAAT
This sequence comes from Zanna intricata, assembly GCA_010016005.3. Classification (NCBI taxonomy): domain Eukaryota; kingdom Metazoa; phylum Arthropoda; class Insecta; order Hemiptera; family Fulgoridae; genus Zanna; species Zanna intricata. Next base: position 5,374 of record JAAAKQ030219918.1, on the reverse strand, counting down.
TTATTTAATTAAATATTGATTTATTAATTTGGTTATAGGTTTATATAATTTTTATTAGAAAAAATACATTTACAAAAGTCTAATATAGTATCCTTCCCAAAATAAAAGAAACTAAATTATAACTCTAACAAAGGTTTGAGAAAATAATAAGGAAGTTCTGAATCTGCAAAATCGCACCCCTATCCAAATAAATGATCTAAATAAACTAGTGGCTAAGTGGATATAGTGGATAAGCATCCACGTGTGTAAGTCGTGCATCAGAAAAAAGCCGAATGGCGGATAAGCCCTAGAAAGAGTGGTCAGTTTTTTTTAATACAAAATGGGTAAAAATGTTATATATTAACTTTTACTTAGAAATAAAGTCAATGCTATTTTTGTTATTAAACTTCTATATCTTTTATTAACCATGGTGTAATTGTGGTCATGGTTTCTGTACACTTAATGATCGTTATATTCGCAATTCATAATTAACTAAACGGATTAAATCTTGGTTCAACTCAATTTTTAAGCTTTTAGACTATCTGCATTTTGTCACGTAGTTACATACAAACGTTTTCGTTTTATGAAATAATACGATAACATTCAGCTATTTTTCGAAATAAGTTATGTTTCAAATTTTTTTACATTTAAATTTGTGGCTGTTGTTTTTTATGGTACAGGTTTTTGGGAGCTATAGTGGGGGAACTTTTCCAGTAGATACCGAATTTACTTCGGTTATTTATAAATTTATATTTCTTATAGTTTCCTCATGGGCACCTAACTCTCAAAATGAAATATTTATATATAGACAATATATAGAAAAAGTAACTCACCGAGATACACGATTAATTACAATCAATGAAGTAGTTTTGTACTTTTTTAATTTTCTCGTAATTAATTTAATTCCATTTTAGTTTTTAATTTTTTAAATTCAACACAAAGTGAATTTCTAGGTTTTTTACAAAGAAATATTAATTTATAATTTTGTAGATAATTTTTATAGCTTCATCATTCTCTTTGAATCACGTATTTTATGTATAAATACATATTTTTCTTTTTTTAATAAAAAATTTTTTGTTTTTCTTTTCGGTTTAAGGAAGATACTCATATTTTCAAATAATTTAATAGTAGTAGAAAATTAAATTATTTTTAGGGTTTACTAGTTACCTATTAAAATCTTCTCTCTAGAAAATTAAATCTTTTTACTGTTTGATAAGCGAATCTGTCCTGAACCTTTAGTTAATAAATTTATGTAATATGATATTATGCGTAAAACGTCCTGATAATAACGAGTTTTTTTTTAAATTACTAAATAAATGTAACTTTTTATATGTTTCACAGAAATAATATTAAATTTTTCTTTTCATTAATAAGTCATTTTTTGCTTACAATTTATGTAAGAATATTAGTAAAAAAAGTAGTAATTATAGTATGTGAGAAAATATTTATTTATTTGCTTACATCTAACTGTATCTTTGAAGTGCTAATAAAATAACATGTAATTTATACCCAAAAACTTTTTTTATCAATTTATTATTGTTAGTTTTTTTTTTATAATTATCAATGATAATGAGATAATGAGTCGTGATTTGCTTAAAAAATCAAAAGAAATCTAAATTTTGGCTTTTATTATCTATTATTAATAGTTATTTATGCAAAGAACTGTAATTTAGCTAAAATTTGAAAATATAAAAATAAATTAGATTAAAATTTAGATTGAGAATATATGCATTTGTATTTGTCAATACGTATATATTCGTCAATATATATATTTATATATATTTAATTAGTGATAGTTGCTAGCAACTATTCGAAGGAAGGAGTTCTACGTGTTACATTGTTTTCAAATAGATTAATAATGTCTGGAATTTGGTTGGTTTGTTTGTCTTCTTTCACATGTTTTTAATCAAATATAATTTCTTCCTGTTTAAAGATGGTTTAGTTAGGGTAGTATTTTATCTGTAAATAAAGATATTGTGTACGTACCAACGTGATGTTTAATGATTAAAAATATTTGATAATGGAATCTTTCAAGTATTTTTATGCTGTTATTCCTGTATGCTACAAAACTGTATAACTAATAAAATTTTAAATATTGTTTTGGATTCGCAGTTATGTGTTAAGTGATAATTCTTCTTTTTTTTTTTTTTTCATTATTATAAATATAGATTTATTGTTTGAAGTTAAATGATTTAGCATGTTCTATAGGTCCATACATTGACATTCAGGCAAAGATACATTGCTGTCAAACTGTAGAATTTATATATTGGGGAACAACATATATGTAGTAGTTAGAGATCATGTTGTTTTCTTTCTTTTTTCTTTTTTTTTTTTGAGTGCAATGATTATATGTAAACTTTTTTATCAATTTGCCGTCTTTGTTGATACATCAATCTTCCATAATGTGTAAATATTGTTATAGTTGCTTTGATCTATTGTGGGTCTCTTCATGTACTCCTTGAATGCCTGTTCATTAACGAAAATTACTATTGTGCTGCTACGTATTCGTACGTCAGATGTAAATAGAGAAAACAGAAATGGAGCTCAAACACATCCCTTGAATTCAAACTAAATTAATTAGCTGATGACTGCTCAATTTTGAAACTTACCATATAGTAAACAATATTTAAGTTAAAATTTGTGGATCAAAAAATATTGATGGAAAAACGTGACTAAGAGATCTTTTTGCCATATTTGCTATAATATTTTACCTAAATGAAGAAAGGTTTTGTAGTAGTATCTTATTTTTTTTTAAATAAATAAATATTGTAATATTTTAGCTATCTCGTTCAATTTAATCCTCCTTGAAGATGTAAATTTGATCCTTTCTAACTTTTTCTTCAAATTCAATTTTTTTTTTTTTTACCCTTAGAGCTTTTAATGAAATAATTGACAAGTTATGAAAGTTTTGTTATTTTGTTGCATTTTATAAATTACTTTAAAATAAAATAAATACTGTTAAAAGGGAACACACACACCAGTACACAACACAGACACACACATACATTTATATATATATATTTATACAACACATCACGGCTTTGCCCGTGATATGTGGTTACTTACGTTTCCCGTCCATTTATATATATATATATGTATGATAGGCAACATTTTTGAAAAAATGAAAAATAGTACTTGAAAATTTATAATTAGACTCTTATATTTTGCTTTAAAATAAAGAATAATTTGATTATATATATATATTTTTTTTAAGATCAATCATCGATTAGTAGTTCACTGTCTTAAAAAAAGGATTATGTATGGAAAGGAAACTCATTTAATGTTCATAGAATTTTGGGAAGGCATATGACAGTTTGCGAAGAAGTAAAATTATTGCGACAGTGATTGAGCTGGGAATTCCTAGTAAGTTGGTCAGGAGGATGTTTGTATGCCTTGATGATAGAGAAAATACAGTGAAGATTGGAGGTGAGTGAATTGAATTTTTCAAAATTTGTACAAGTGAGAGATAGAGAAATAATGTGTCACCGTTGATTTTTAATCAGGTGTTTGAATAGGTTAACAGGAAGGTGTTTTGGAGGGAAACTGAATTATTCGGAGGAGATTGCATTTGCTGGCAAATGATGATTGGTTAAAAAAAATCGTGTTAGTAGAGCTATTGAAACCCTTTGAGGAAAATGCAAAAGGAATGGGTATGAAAATAAATGAGGACAAGGCAGTGTACATTATGGTTACGAGTGGTGAAGAGGTTGGAGAAGGGACGGTTGTGGGAGAAGGGACGGTTTGATCAGAAGGGTAAATGAAGTTAATTATCTGGAAATGATGATCAATGATACGAATAGGAGGTGATTGAGAAATAAGGGAGCAATTAAGTAAGGTAAATAGAGCCATGCGTATGCTGAAGGTGGTGTTAAGATCAAAGGTAGTTTCTAGAGCCTCTAAATTGAGAATAAACGAATATTCGAATTACTCTGATTGTGACTAAGGGATATGAAGAGTGGATAGCTACTAAAAGGTGCGAATGAATAAAAGAAGATGGGTGTGTTATATGGTCAGAACGGAGGACATGCTAATTTAGTGGTACTGGAGCAAAATGAACAGTGGAGAAGTAGTAAATGAAGGCCTAATCAAGATGGTGTGACGGTGTCAGGAAGTATCTTGGTGAAGGCTGTTTGGAGATAGCAAAGGAGAGGGAGAGGTGAAAGAGAATTTTTTCGCAGGTCATGAATCCGCAAAACCTATCAAGATAATGTAATTTAATAAAATAAAAAAAGGCTAAGCGCAATAATCTTTCTGCGAGGGAAGCTTCAGAAGAATTATTAAGAGAAAGTAATGAAATATTTAAAAAACTGTATTTTTAGTTAAAAGAAATAAGGAGAAATATATTTACGGACATTTAATGAATTTTATTGTACAATATAATAAAACACAAGAAGGCAGTGAATCTTTCTTTTAAAAAGAAATATCCTTACAATCGAGGCAATACAAGAAACCATAAATTAAATAATGTTCATGTCCTAAGAAAAATTGAAGGCTTCCAGAATTAAATTTTTTTTAAACATTGTAAATATTTAGAACGTTATTGTGAGGTATACGTTAATAAATTTCTATTGGTTTAAATCTATGATATAGGTTATAATCAATAAAAGAAATTTGAATTAAAAAAAAAATCTTTTAAATGTTTATTTTCTACAAACTGCTAAAACAAAAAAATTATGTTAAAGACTACAGAACAAAAAACTGCTTTAAAAAACTGGTAATTTGTCAGCAGAAAATATCAAAGCTGCCAGACTTCAAGTAATGATCCGGAGATAGTAATTATTATTATTTTCTTTTTTTTTTAATTTTACATTATTTATTATATACAAACTAATTTAAAATTTAATAACCATTTTTTACTAGCCTTTTTTACTTTAACTTATTAACGTACACCGACCGATTTGAAATTCTTAATTTGTATTTTTATGAGTAATTTATCACATCATTACATAAGATTGAGAGTTGTGAGTGGAAAATAGGAAGTGGAAGTTCGTAGAATTTAAAATATTTCAAACTGACCGGGTTTCGAACCTGAAATAATAGAGTGTAATTAGTGATAATTATTTTTTAATGCTTTTAATTTTTCTTTGTCTATTTACAAAAATATTTTATTACTACTCCGACGGGAAGTTTATATTATTATTAATAGTGGATGATTATTCTGGAGCAAACCTGCAGGATGAATCCTGCAGAAAATAACTTAATAAGATTTACTTGTGGGCTCATATAGCATTCAAACTCTTACTTAAATGAAAAAAAAAATTTTAATTCTCGGAATTATGTTACAAATTAATATAATAGTACTTAGTACTTAGTATATATTAAGTTAATTTAATTTAATTTATTTTCTTTTTAAATATCAGGGCCCTTTACACCCTGTAAGTGTCTTTTTGTATTG
>JAAAKQ030219885.1:0-11479 GCA_010016005.3 Zanna intricata | reverse complement strand
CACACTTCTCAGGAGTGGTCGAACTGAGATTGTACAAGACTGCACTTCATTCACGTTCATACACATCATCCTCATTCATCCTCTGAAGGAATTCCTTAACGGTAGTTCTGGAGGCAAAACAGATTAAGAGAGAGAGAAAGAGAAAGAAGATGTCGGTGAGACTAGAACGCGCATTGTGGGTCCAATATCTATTGAAAATACAGTTAATGGTGATTTCTACTGTACTTTTTTAACAAACTTCATTAGTCAGTTTACAAATGTAGAAATAAATCACGTTCGGTTCCAACAAGATGGTGCTACAGGGCACACAGTTAACATATCAATGATGTTTTTACGAAATATCTTTGATGGACGAATTATTTCGAGGGGTTTATAGCCTACACGATCGCTCTGACTTCATACTTTCTATAAGGTACAGCAAAATAAGCAGTGTATTACAAGAGATCACGCACGACTGGCGAACTAAAATCCGCTCTAACGGTATACATACTCCACATCAGCTGTTTTAGACTGTAGTGAAGACGTTAAAAGGCTAAAACGAATCCACGTGTTGGACCTAGGTGACTTTTTGTGATTTGAGTTTGAGCTGCATTAACTGAGTATTACCCATTATACCAGTGCTTTCGGAAAGTTGCTGTGCGGTGTGCTTTAGAATTATGTGGTGTATTTTATCTCTTTTGGGATTACATTGGTTGCCCTGTGGGTTCGTTATATAAGTATATGTAGATTCGTTATAAGTGCTATATTTAATAATTTAATTATAGTAAGTATTTGAAATCACTGAACAACATTTGATGTTGGAGAAGGTCCAACATCATAGTGTTGAAAATGTTAAACACTATTTATAAACTATTCCAATCTCTACAATACCCATTTTTATAAAATAATTAAAAAATAAAAATTAATAATTAAAAAAATTTCGTCATTGCACTCCCATAATTCCAGAATAACAACTTTCCGAATGCACTGTAATGATAACAGTGCATTCAATTTGCTTCATTCAATTGTAGTTAGAATTCTATTTTTTTTATTACACTTTCATTTTCACTTTTTTCTACGTTATGAACTCTTATGATTGGTTTTGTTTTAAGTTGAATTACCTATGTTAATTCAACTTAAACTCTATGTTTGTTTAATTTTTAAGTGACACTGTTGTCTGTTGTAACTTTATTTCTATATTTACATTAAATATATATATATATATATTATATATTAAATATATATTTCTATATAAAAATATTAGTATGTAATCTTTGAGGGGCTTCAACGGAAGCCTCTCTACATGTGATTGTATATGATCATATTAACATATGGTTTCTGTAATAGTGTAATCGATTATAAATCTTATTTGAGACAAAAAAAAAAATGGGATTGAGAATTTGCTGTAAGAAGTAATGGAAATAAGTTTTTGGATGATGAATTTTGAAATTCATCAATATCTTCTGTAATAGTGTAATCGATTATAAATCTTATTTGAGACAAAAAAAAAATGGGATTTGAGAATTTGCTGTAAGAAGTAATGGAAATAAATTTTTGGATGATGAATTTTGAAATTTTATTATAAACTTATAATCAACTTCAAATAACTTTAATAAAGATTAATAAATGTATTTATAGCTTGTAAATTGCAATAATGATATTTACCACATAAATTTTTCAAATGTAATAAGACCGAAGTTGTTATAATAATAAATCTATTGATACTGAGTTAAGAAATCAAATTAAAATTTTATGGAGATATCCATCGTAAATAATTTAATAATAAGATGATAATTTTCTTTGAAAGTTATTGGAGTTGAAATATCATAAATAAATTAAATAAACAATAAAAAATAATTTAAAAAAAAATCATGTTTGCTTTTTCAGTAAGTTTTTATCCATATAATTTAAAGAGATTAGATGTGTGTTAAAAAACTACATTTCCGCCAGAGGAGATAAAAATGAAATATCATGGTCATTTTTTTTTCAATTTTACTCCCGTAAATATGAAATCCTGATGTTAATTTGTTTGATATTTTCTCTCTCTATACATATTTTTTATAGTTAGCATTTGATACCTATTTGACTTTTATATTATTTTTTATTTACCAGCTTAAAATGTCTATATTAAATTGCCTGGATGTTAGTATTATCTCATTTCAATTTTTCTTTGTCATACAATATTTTAATGTATTTAACTGTAGAAATTTTATAAAATTCTCTCTGTAAAAGGTAAATAAAATATAGCTTTATGATGTTAAATCGTAAAAGAATACTGCATTTTTAATTGAAATAAAATTGTGCAGATAAAAAGCAAAAAAAAAGCACCGAGAAATAATTGTAAAAATTTCTCCCTAACAATAAAAATATTGTTAATTAAGAAAGAAAATTAATAATAGTAATTAAATAACCTTCATTACACTTTGATCCGTTATCCTATTTTTAGTACTTTTTTCCTGTACTAGTAAATTAAAAATTTTATGTGGATTATTTAAATATATTTTCCCTTTGGTCAAATAATCCGAGATTTAAACCAACTAAAATAAGGCGTACAATGATATTTAAAATTCATTGATTAAAACCTACATATTCTCAAGATTGGAAATAATAATTATAATAATAAATTTATTTCATAAATATTTAATAGAAAATATTTCATAACTACAAATTTATCCTTAAGGAAAAAATCTGACTCAAAGTTATTATACATTCTTGGCGTTGATTATTTATTCTTACATAATTGAAAAATAAATTATTTATGAAAAAACAACAAGAAAAAATACAATATTTTTAAACTTTGATCGGATCCCCCTCCCCCACATTATTGCCCATAACATTTTTGATCACTTTCAATACTACTGTACTTAGGAAAACATAAAAAAAAAATCTGTTAAAAAATATGAAATAAGTAAAAAAATTAGCTTTTATCGATTTTTGGTGAAGGGGAGAATTTGGGGGCAAATTTTTTTTTTTTTTAATGTTTAAAATAAGCATGTACGCAAGTACTTAATATAATCTCACATAATATAAAGTGGGTTTATGTTTGCAAAATTTTGAGAAAATGATCCCAAACAAACTAACTATTCCATCCCCTAGAGATAATCACTCCAAATCTTTGTTAAAAAACTGCTCCATACACAGAAGTCTCTTATAAAATTTCATCATAATCGGTTAATCAATAATAAGTTAGTAGCTTCACACACATCAAAATCTCGTTCATACGTACGAATATTACTCCCCATTTTATTTGTTGTTTTTGGGGGTCCCTGTATAATGAAACCTCAAGAAATGAAAAACACCCACATACCATTTTATTTTTAATGATTACCATAATTTCCTTTCTGGTTTAAAACGAAATTAATTTCTCAACAGCACAGCTCTACAGCTATGACATCAAGAAAGTAAAATTAATTTTTATTACAGTATCTTTATTCGATTTTAATATTTTTGCAATACAATAATTTTAATCCATTGCTTAATTACTTATGCTTCTTAGACAAAAAGCATGATAATTAGTAAATCAACCAAAAGGGCCACAATTACAATTAGGGGAAATAAAGTTGAGCAAGTGGCATCCTTCAAGCGCCTGCGGTGCATCATTAAGGAAGATATGAAGTGTGATCAGGAAGTTAAAGTACGAACTGCTAGGACAAAAGAATCATTCACCAAAATGAGTTGAGAGCTATGTAGCAAACTAAATCTGCGGCTAAGGAAAAACCATGGACTATTAAGGAAGTGTCTCCACAAGACATGGAGTGTTAGGAAGGGTAAGGAGAGAAGACTGGAGGCCTTTGAAATGTGGGTTTGGAGGAGGATGGAAAAGATCAGCTGGATGGAGAGAGTTCGGAATGAGGAGCTACTTCGTAGAGTGGGAGAAGAGAAGGAGCTTATCGAAATAATAAAAAGAAGAAAATGCAATTGGTTTGCATTTTATAGCAACTCACCCATTTATAGCAATCATGCTTTTTTTACGATAATAAATTAATATTTTAGCAAATTAAAATATATCACCCTGAACGGTATTCACCTTATGATAAATATGAGGCTGCTAATATTCCGCTAAGGAGGTCTGAAAAAAGAAATGTCAGAATGCCTTAACCACATCAGATATTTATACCCAGGATTAAAAATAATGATTGATTCATATTTAACCTTGGTAATTAAAATATTTCACTTTTATAATAGTGTTCACTTCGTCATAGTAATGAATATAACAAAATTAAAAAAATTAAACTGGATGGCTACAATAAATTTTATTTTTTAATTTCCTTGTAACTATATAACTAGAAACAATGTATTGACATAATCGAAACATGTCAGTCCATATAATATATATTTACTTATTCTCGGGTTTAATTGAAATTAAGTAACACGTAGTTCCGTAATTTACTTAGTTATACGAAATTTTAAATAAACTTGGTAATGGCACTCATACACACAAATACACATATAATAACAAGCATGTATTTATCTAGTGCAGTGTACAACTAAACAACTACATCGTTTTACTTGATTCCTCACTATTCAAGTTTAATGAATATGCATTGCATTTAACTACTGTTCGCTACAACAATATTAACTTGCACTTGAGATTAATTTCTACCGTTTTTTATAGATAAAGATATAAACCATTAATTTTATTGAAGTAATAGTATGGTTAAGTTAGGTTAATTATTTTATCTAATAAAATAATTGTTATTTAAATCATTGAACTGACTGTAACAGGACCAGTGTAATGGACCAAGTTAACGGATTTCATCCAATTAAGAATAAAGAAAGAGAGAATAATAATGAAAGAAGGAAGTAACAGAGATTCTTTTCACAGATTAAAAAATCCGTTTAACAATCTGTTCTTTGTAATACAGACAATGGCACCTTCAAAATCTATTGTTTAAGCAGAAGGGTTACCGGACCGGAATAAGAATTTATAGAAAAAGGTAAGCGGACGATGAAAATTATTACTTATCAACAATTAAAGGTATGAGATGGCTACTGGTTCTGCAGGCAACGGGATATAAACACTAACAGCGGAAACACTTAGTAGTTTTGCGAAGCCGCATTCAGCGTAGTCGTGATAAAAAGTAATAACAGTAAGCAGTTTCTCTTACTGTTATTCGAGTTCGATGAGATTGCAGTATGTCAAAATCAATAAGTTAGTGTGGTAATAAAGAGTGAAGAGTACGTCACGAGGATTCCAGTGTGGACAATAGGTGAATGCGGGAAGTTGTTCAGTCAGTTATTGGTTAAGAGTAGTGAATGTGAAACTATATTCTATTATTTCATAAAGTATAGGGTACTTCTTTTGTAAATAGTAATAATGTTTGCAGAAAACTAAATTGTATGAACGTTAGAATTTTCTAGTGCTATTTTTATTTTTTATTTTTTTTTGTTAATTTAATATCAGGTTCTAGCGGGCCTGATTTTTTTATTAAATTAGACTGTATTCTGATTTTTATAATTTAAATGTCTTTGAACAACTCTTGTTCATACTTGAATTACTATTTTGCATATCATGTAATTATTATTATTATTTAATTTACTTTTCTATATTTTTAGAATAATTATTTATTTTATTATTACCAACAAAATATACCTTTAAAAGAACGAAAATTTCCAAAAAAAATTCTTCAATTTTACTGTAAATAGAACACAAACAATAAGCGACTCAAATTTTTATTCTTTGTTAAATTTGTTATTGAACATGTTCTGGTGCGTCTATATTAATACTCTGGGATAACCCCAGAATAAAAACTGCCAGCCTCTTCTTATCAATTTGCAAAATTTTGTCACTATTTCTCATAGTAGAAGGAGTTCTTCCAATACTACATCTCACCAAACATCGTTATATCATCTGATTCAAATAATTCTCTTATCAGGTTAACCTAGAATATCCTATGATTTTTGTTCAGATTTTCCAAAATTTGCTGTTACCAGACGTCTGTATTAATGGATATCTAATTGGATACATTCCTAACAATTTTAATACCCATTGCAAGGCGAGCGTTGAGATAATTTTAATACCAAACGGGGCTATTAAAAATGTTCGACTGATTAGTAAAACAACAAAACTACTGATGAAACTAAAACTATATTTTTCTCTTTATTAAAAATTAGTTTTCAGTTGAATTTCCATTAATTTAAATCATATTTCATTGTGATTTCATCTGTAAAATCTTTATGTGATTGACTATAATAACAAATAGATAAAAAACTATGATGTTGAACATTTAAATTTAAATAAAGGTTAGATGAAACCAAAACAATGTTACTTTTATTTAAGTCATTATTGAGACTAACCTTACTGGATATATATATTTCAGGCTTATTCATTTTAACAATCTACTAGGACCGGTCCGATTGATAGTATCTGATTTCATATGCTAGATTTAAAGACCTTAGAACTATCAGAATAAAATTTACCAGGGTGAAATGTACGACAAAAAAAAAAAATCGAAAATGAGGGCGATAGAATTAAGAATAAGAAAAATTGGTGAGGGATAAAAGAAGTCAATGTTTTTTTTCTTTTTGAGAAAAAAAGGTAGTAAAAGACAAACAACACTTCAAAGGAGTCTTCAAGCCTCCCCCAGGAAATCATCTTTCCATAGTTCCTAGCGAGTTTAGGGCAATACTTCTCAGATAGAAGCAATATATTATTGATATAATTTTGCTTTAACTATCTTAAATAAATCCAAAGAAGAAGAAATAAATCTTAAAAAACAACAATCTGAGAAAAGGAAAATGGTTCGTATTTAAACCTCACACATCCTTCAAACTGTAGGGAATAATGTATGTTATTAAATTATAAAAATCTCATCAAGAACCAACCATTTCACATGTTTAGCTGTAGTAATCTAACGAGCCTGAAAATGTTACTAACGAATAAGTTAAATAAGGAAGTGTTAAAAAATAACCATAACCATTTTCCTATTCTAGGTCTCTACCTTATCGTTGGTTTAGATGCCATCGATGTTTGCTTAGTTAAGGTTACATGTGTATGCATACTGATTCTGCATGTTCTTTACATTTTTTTAATCTTGCTTTCCATTATAGCAATATACACTGTTATAGAAGCTACAGCTAAAACGGGAAACTATATAGACAAGTAAAAAAAAACACAAAAAAAATAATTTTTCAAGTTTTGTGCCTTAAGGAGATATCATAATTTTTTTTTTAATAAAAACAATATTAAAATCTTAAAAAAAAAAATAATCTGCGAAATACTATTATACTAATAATATTAATCCATTTTTGTTAGACGACGTTTGTGCGTATTTGTATATGTACGTACTTACGCATATTGGCTTGTATTTGGTCGTATAATTCTGAAACCCATTGAACAATTTTCTTCACTCTTGGTAGACAGGTACTACCTTAGGTGGAAAAGAAGGTATTAGATTTTTGTAAAAATTGTAAAAAGGAATGATTTTATTTTGGCCGAAATAAAATTTCAAATTTTTATTGGGGCAATTTAGCAGAAGTTTTTTCTTACAAAAGTTACTGACCTTTTAGATAGATAAGATAACAAATCACCAAAATCTTTAATAATAATATTCAGCCACCAAAAAAACAGAAAAACAGATTTTATATATATATATATATTTTTTTTTTAATGCTGTATCATGCTTTAGAAAAGAAGTAAGGAGTCGTTGTGCATCTATATCTTCTGCATCAATAAGCACTGAAACCATTATAAAATGTTTTTGTTCATCCCAGTCCACCAAAATTTAAAATTTATTTTAAATTTAAATCCACCTCGCAAGTTACCCATTCCATTTAATAATGTTAACTTTTTGATATCCCTTACTCCTTAGTATTTCTTAAAAAAAAAAGGTTCAACCTTTCCTAAAAATTTACAACTCTGTTTATTTAGAATTACGGCTGTTTGTATCTTTGTATTTTAAATCATTTTAAAAAGTTCCTTTCTAAATCTATTATCACCACTTAAGGATTATTTTCATAAAAATTAATCTCCTAAGTATGAGAACCCCCAACATGAAAAATTTCTTTTTTCATTTTACAAGAACATAAAACAACAGTCCCATCAGTCAACTTTTATTAAGACTTCCACAAATATAGAAATAATCGGTTTTTCTTTATATTTATTTTTTTAAAGTCACTCATTTGTTGTTTACTTTATGTAGGATATAAAATGCTGAATAGCACAGGCGAAACGAGCTTTCAGTCAAAAATATAAATGAAATACCGGAATAAACTTTATAAAGTTTAAAAATATTGTTCATTTATCAATTAAAAGAACACAAATTAAATTAAATCATGCATCAAATTATTTTAAAAATTAAGTTGAAGCGTTATGAGGTTACAAGGAAACGTTTATTCTATTTATTACTGACATGAGATAAATATTAAAATCTAAAAAGCACGACTTCGAAATAAAATATTGCTCTTTAATATAGCATAATTAAAGAGTTTGCGGGTGACAATTTTGTATATAGTACAATTTTGTTTTCAAATTTTTTTAAATTATGTAAATATATATATGTATTATTTATATTATGTATATATATACACACACATATATATATATATATATATATACATTTATATACATTTTATATATATATATATATATATATATACAGCCCATGACATTTTCGGTAACGTAAAGATTCCAACGCGGGGTCATACATCTAAATCGGTTCAACCGTTGAGATGCTACTTTGGAACAAATATAAATACAGAAACACCCATTTATACACCCTAAATACAATACTCCTTTTTGGGCAGTCATAGAAATAGGACTAATTGCTTTTTGCTTTTCTTTCATCATTTTGGAAATCAATAACAGTTGTAAAATTGTCGTGTAGGTCCTTATATAACTACCGTTAGAGATAAATTATTCATTAAAGGCACTATGTCTGTCTTCTGTTTTTATTATGAAATTGATTTGTGATAGTGTAAAATAGATTTCAGTTTACTTACTGGTATGAAGATAATAAAATCCATAATCCTTTAATTATAATATGGAATTAAATTGTACGATATTTTTTACATTAATATGTATGTAATTACTCGGCTGAAAAAATTCAGTTTCCAAATAAGTAAAAAAAAAAGATATATATAGGAAAGCAATTATTTATTTATTATTCGTTTTTAATGGAGAATACGGAATTGGTCAGCAATTTAAACATTATTATAAGCTCTTGCTTTATTCCACGTAATATTATAAAAAGTACAAATTCTAACTTGATTTATTTTTAAAACCTTTATCTATTATTTAAAAAATAGATTTTCCACTTAATTTCTATTTTATTATTTATTTCTCTCTTTTCCGGTATGTTTGGCGCTTATACAGAAATCTCGATTATCAGAAAGTATGGGAAAATTTAGATTAAAAACGTCGTTAAAAAAGAAATATAGAAAAAGATTTTAAATATAGGTAGATATAGATATTATTGAGTGCCAAACGATGTGGGCACCAGGGACGAAGTGTGGCGATGTGTAGGGCATGGAAGACAGCCTGTTTGCTGAGGATACCCTGGTTCAGGACACACGCAAAAGTGTACTGGATCGGGATACTTCTGATGAAGAATTCGGGCCCCTCTCAGATTTGAGAGGTCGCGCGCGGGTGGAGGAGGGGCACATATGCGGGATGCGCATGTCGCCCCTAAGTTAGGTAAGGTTAGTAGGATAAGGGAGAAGTAGTCTCCTGGAGGAAAAAAAAATGGGTGTGGGTGTGTGTGTGATTAAGGGATGAGAGTGAGTGTGCTCTGTTCTGTTTGTTGCAGGTGAGGTCGGATGCTAGCTGGTGACAGTGGTGTCCAGGATGAAGAGATGAGTCCGGGTCTGAATCCCCCCGAGACTGAGTTGTGCTTGATTGCGGATCTGGTGTGGGGAGGGTGGAGGATGGTGGGGGGTTTTTTAGTCGGTGAGAGCCCGACACTACCACCTGTGCGGGTGGGTGATGGCTGGTAGAGCTTTTTCCTTCTCCTACGTAAACCCTCCCAAAAAAAAAGAAAAAAAAATCTCCTGGAGGAAGGACTTGTCGGCTCCCCACAAGCAAGAGGATGTCACGCCCTAATGATCCTAGGAGGACCTTGGTGGGGGGCTCCGCTGCGGGAGTCCAGATTTGGGGGTAGTAGATAATTTGCTGCCATGGCACATGGGACCGGCACGATATGTCGAAAGATGGTTCCAGCTGCCCCCGGGTGTGAAAGATGTTATGAAAACAAAAAGATATAGATATTATTATAGTTCCTAATATAAAATGGAAACATCCTTTACACTTCTATATGTTTATTTTTTCTGACTCCTAATAAAAAATTTATTTCCTATTTCTTCTTCTTACTCGTCACGTATTTAGGCAGTTGCGTATTACGTTATCAGATGACGTAACAGACATTAGAGGCGGAGATCCTCCCCTAGGTTGAGCAATACTTAATTGTAGGTCCGACCCAGGGAAGGAGGGAAAAAAAAGGATGACGAAACAGGCAACTTGAATTTGCTTACCAGTTTGATAGGTCTATCCCCTAACAATATTTTGGATCTCAAAGGCCACACTCCTCTGAACTCCATAAGTTTAGTTCTATCTGCTGAAATACTCAAATTAAATTTTTGAGCCACCTTAGATAATTCAAAGAGTGCTTTTTGTGCAACTTCTCCAAATTTTTGAGCAAAAATGAATTCTTTATCGAAAAACAATGTCAGAAGACATATACATAATATGGTACTCTAATAATCCATTAGCGAAGAATTTCATCTACGCGTGTACACATACATACGAGTACATTAAATAAAGTAGGAGAAATACTACATACCTGATCTACTACATCCATCCGTCATTTATTTTCATTCATATATATTTTCGAATCTCTATACAAACTTTTAATCATCTTTATTAAAAGAAAATGGAAGAACTTCTTCTAAAATACCAAAGAGTCGACTCATCTTGTTAAACGCTTTTTCATAATCTAGTTTCCTACTCCAAGAGAAAAATTTAATTTTTCATTGGTACGTTTTAAATCTTTTACACGACTGTCCGTAAAGGAGTGTAATGTGTTTAGGGTTTGTATATATATATATATATATATGTATGTTTTTTCCACCGAAGCAGCTCACCGACTGACCGGATTTAGATGTGTGATCTGCCTTGGAATCCTTACATTACCGGGAATGTCATAGGCTATATATATACGTACAGGTGAATCAACATAAGAAGGATGAAGAATGGCGATCAGGATATTAGGCCGCTTTCATCGGAGCTTGGAGAGAGTGACACAACAGGTCGGAGGGAGGGACAGCCTCCTGCTGAGTCGTCGCGCGTCCCTGCTTGTGGGGATGGACGGTGATGATGACGTACGGGGACTCCTAAACTTCCGGCGCGAATAAACACTTGCAGACACATCTACACTAACACACAAAATAAACGTTGAGAAGCCAAGATCCAGTCCGTGGTGATGAAAAAGAGTAACATAAGACTCAGTCCTGGCCCATTGGGGCATAAGCACGGATTGGTGCGCCTACCCTCATTTGCTCCTCTCTT
>JAAAKQ030219884.1:14523-25900 GCA_010016005.3 Zanna intricata | reverse complement strand
TTCATTAAAAGCACTGAACTTGAAAATTGTTAATGTACAAAACTAATAGACAAAAATTAAAATATCTAGAGTGAAATTACTGAACATATGATCAAATCTATCGATCTTAATTATTTTTTTAAAATCTTTGTTAAATAGGACTGCTGATGGAAATGAAAATAGTATTTAAGACGCTTTTAAATAGAATATGGTTTAAATTATATTCAAGGGGTTATAAACAACTAAGTTCTTCAGCATTTGAACATGTATTTATGGGTGAAATAAAAAATAATCAGGTTTCAGGATTTCACAATTGGATATACTTTTATAATCAAGAAGAAAATAATAACTTAAAATACTTAGGATGGTTGAAAGTAATTGATTTTGGAAAAGTAAGTATTTAAAAAATTATATATGGCAATGAATGCTGATGTAAGTACCCTGTAACAAGCAAGATTCCAGAGGTCTTGCCCTGGTTCTGCTTGCCCTCTTTTCAGAACATAGGCCATAATCAGTTTTTTCATAATTGCTTGCACTTGGATAAGCGATCCAGCAAGACACAATAGGACAATCAGTCCTCTATGGATAAGCTTCCTATATCTTGCTGCAAGCAGCTGTCATATTTGTGGGCTTGCCCAATAAAGTAGTAGATACTTTTAGCAAGTAATTAGATTAGCTTATTTACTTAGGAAAGCATTGGTGAAGATGTCAATTGTAGAATCTGGAGAGTCTAGGGGAAAAACCAGGCAGGATAGAAATGAGAGGTTGTCAGGAGGGGAGTGGTGCATGTTTCCATCTTCTCCTCCAATGATGAAAGCTAAGCTAGTCAGGAAGTTACATTCACCCAGATTCAAAAAAGTAGTCTGATTAGGGAGATTTTGTAATACTGGTGATAGACCTGGTAGTTTTTTCCTTTAATAACACAATTTGAGGTACAATATGAGCAGTTGGGGTTCCTTGAAGACTCTCAAAACCTCTCTGCAGTGGTTAATAAATAAGAAGCTTAATGAGTTTAAGGCAATGTTCTCTGCTTGCTTTGATGAATGGATTTGAAGCGCTACCTCTAAGCCAACTGAAATCAGGAGGTTACAGTTAAAGAGGCAGTTTCCATCCTAGTACCAGCACTTATACTTGTTAGGGCAGAGAAGAAATGCTATGCTGAGGTGCTTAAAGGCAAGTGGGAGGCCAATTTAGCCTGGAAGCTGCCAGAAATCATCTTCCTAAACTGGAAAGAGGGCTCCACAAAAACAATTCATTTAATTAAATTAGTAAGGAATTTCAGACTGCTTTTTAGGTCAAATTTGAAAATTCGGAAAATAAATGATACTAAGAAAGATCTGGTTGTCTTAGTGGATGATATACAGACAGATAGAATCTCTCATTAGTAAACAGTTGGAGTTCTAGGTGAATCAGAAACGTAAAAGGAGGCCTCAAGTCATTGTCTATGATATAGACTGTCATCGCTTGTCAGAGGAGGAGGTTGTGTCTCATATGGATGCAGAACACCAACTTGGAAGAAGTGCCACTCAAATCTGTCAGGTTTTTGTTCACACATGATAACCAAAGGTATCACAGCAAATTGAAAATTGGGCCTACTGTTTAACAAGTTTGTTGCTGAGGGTAGGTTTTTTTATGGATTTCTCTTCTTGCAAAATCAAGGAATACATTGATGTTCAGAGATGTTTTAAGTGTTGTAGATTTGGTCATAGGTCTAAATTCTGTCAATATGCTTCACTCAGTGGGCATTATGGTGATGAGGGTCATAAGTGTAGAGTGTCCTAAAAAGTCTGAGGCTCCTACTTGTTTAAATTGCTGAAGGATGTGCACGATTGTAAGCACTCAGTCAATAGAACTGGAGTTGTTATTTGACAGCTGTTGAGATTTATTTTAATTGATTGCATGACTAAGTTTGGAAGATAAATTCTCAAGGTGCTTGCATTGCTCAGTTTGAGTTAGGTGAAATTGTTAAAAGGAAGTCCCTTAATAAAATTCTTCTGCAATATCCATATATGCTACATGGCAATCTGCATGATTTTGTTATCTACAAAAATTTTATACTGGAGTAAAAGTATGTCTACAGTTCTCTGTAGGAGAACATTGGATTGTAACTGTTTGAGGCAGATTTCTGATACCAATCAAGCAGCTGTTATACTTGTTATTGAAGGTCTTGATTCCTACCTTAGTTTGTATTTCAATATAGAGATCCCACTGTTGCACAGTGGGATCTCTATATTGCTATAGTTCTATACCGAAACAAAAAGATATTCGAAGCAAGATGCCTGCTTAGCGATGCACTTTTACGCTCAAGTGATTATACTGATAGTCACCTGACAAAAAATATTGTTATATGTGCTGTCGACTACAGTTCAGTTCATTGATAGTGTGAGGATTTGATTTATAAACTCTATCCTTCAAATAAACTCAAAGGAAAAAATCACAGCTAGACAAATCTTGAGAACATAAGAGGTCACCACCCACTTTTGACATTCATTTTTTTGGTAAAAGCAAAACAGGTGCTATTGAGTTGTTTGAGTATCACACGTTGCGCCATCTTGTTAGAAGCCGTACTGTTTTTCACAATTTTTAATTGTGTTTCATTCAACTTCAGTATTGAGTACAGTCAAAAAATATTTTGTTTCTATTCAATTAACAGAAACAACACACTATATGCTAAATTTATTGCCATGAAGTAGAGTTAAAACATCCAGTGAGGAGTTTGTCATCCAATACCTGGTGTTATACAACCATTAACAAACCCAAATAAATAAATTAACAAGCCTAAATAAATGAAAGCATACCTTGTTTAACATTAAATACTTCATCAGGTCTTTATCCATCGCAATGTTTTTGAAAAACCAGTACCAATAATCAAGATGTTTTGGTTTGTTTGTGTTCTTAAGTTGTTATTCAACATGGTTTCAAATTTAAATCGCAAAGAACCTTACAACAAAATGTGTATTTTACACCACTTTATTGTGAAGAAAAAAACTGCAAGAGTGAAACTGCACTGCACAGGAGCATGAACAGTTTATAACTGACAACATAAGATGAAAGAAGTAACATAGTCAACCAATAAAGATGCAGGAAGGGAAGAAGTAGCAGCTTTGCAGCTTAAGATGGCTCTGTTTGGTGTTAAGTTGCTCCCTAGTATTTTGAAATAAAAAACAAAGTAAAATAAACGAACTTTTTTATTCAATGAAAAATATTATTTTTTCTATTATTATATTTTATGTTCCATTTTTGAATTGTGTTGTGTTTAGTACTTTGCAATACTCTTCTATTGATTATTATAAGACAATACTGCATTTAATTTTTTTCTTTTCAAATAAATGCGATTTTCAAACAAGTAATTTAAAATTTATTTTCTGACTACTGTATCCAATAAGTTGGTAAATCAAAACCTTTATAATTTGAAGGAAATTTTCTCTTTTCATCAAATTAACGAGGTTTGACTGATTACATGCACACACTTTTAAAATCATTCTTTTTATGTGCATTATTTTTTATAGCTCATTAGTATTTATAAAAACATCTAAAACAACTGTTTTCATAAACATAGTTCACTCAATATACCTTTTTTTTTTTTGTTTCCAGGGAAAATTATTAAAAATTAATTTTTTGTGGAAAGGATATATTAAACGAGCAGGATCACTATTAGTTGGAACAAGCCCAGAATTAGAATTAGCTTTGTATACAGTCTGTTATCTTGCATTTTATGATACAAAATGTAAATTTACATTAAATAATCATGAAATTACTATAATAACTTATACATTTTTTGGACCAAATCAAGAGAGATTTATAGGAAGTGCTTATCCTTATTTTTGAAGAAAAAAAATAAAGATAAACTTCCTATTTTTGGAAAAAAAGGAATTATTTAAAAAAAATAAAGTCTGTAAATAAATTATCCTTTTTTTATTTTATTTTCCTAATGTGTATGTTGCAATCTGTTCTTTACTAAACAATAGTAACCCCCTACAGCCTAATTAGATGAGATGATTCCATATAAAAGAAACTAGCTTTAAGTAGAATTCAAACCTCAGAATCTTAAGACTTCAAAAATCAGCTGTTACACAGTGATATTTTTGCTTCAATATATATTATTGCTTATATAACTTCTGAGATTTTCTCTAATAATACACAACTGATATTAATAATCATTATCAGGGAAATTAATACAACAAAAATAACAGAAATAAACATATAATATTACTTTAAAAAGCTAAAATACATAATTATACCAAAAATCAATGATTTCTCTTACCAGAAATTAAAAATATAAGTCTAAAACAAACTGACAAAATGAAAGAAACTGGTAATTTAAAAAAACAAGACTAAGTAAATACAGTCTTTGTTTGACATCTCTCAAATTGAGAGAGATGTCAGCTCTTATCTGCTTCAAAATCAGACAGGGCTCGTACCATTATCTAAGCCGCATGTTGTTTAAAGAACCTCTATGAAGATTTCAAAAAATCCTCATGTTATTTTTTTATACCTCCATAAATTATAAAATTAAAATTCAAGGCAAATTAAAATTTTTTTGGCATGAAATTGTATCTGATTATTCATTTAATAACACTACCCAAATGAACTGTTTATTTTCAACAACTGGCCAAAAGTTTTTCCAATGTTTTTAGCAGTATGCTATAAAGACAATTTTTTATATAATATCAAAACAATACTCTTAAATTTAAAACAAACCCAAAATATTTCATTCTTCAAGGCCGCAAAAACTAGTACTTCTGCAAGCTAGTCACATGTGCATCTGTTCCGCTGGCTACTGATTTAAACCGATATCAAGGATCATTTTAATTTTTTTTTTTTCAATAATAACCAATCCTGCAATAAGGCTGGCTTTTTTCTTAAGCCACATGTGCCCTTTATTTGAATTGAAAAGGAATCAGTTTCTTTAAATTGTTTTATAAAAGCTATCATAAGTACTTAAACCAACACCATATAAAAAAGCAATTTCTGTTTGTCACTATAATACATTGGTATATAGAAGTACAAAAAAGAATCAGTGAATGTTTCTTGGAATTATTTGTTTTATCTGAATTACACAAAGAATGAAAAATTATAAAATGTAATTTTCACTGAAAAAAAATCCACAAAACATATTTTAATGCATGTCGGTTACTAAATGCTAAAGAAAATTGAAAATTGACATGGTAAAGTACTATAGCTAGAACACAAAACAAAATTAAAAAATTCCTGTTCTGATTTGCATGCTACTATATCAAAAGTCACAAGTATCACTTTCCAGAAATTAAAGAAATACAATTTGTAATTAATTGATAAAATGGTAACACAATCTAATATTGACAGGAAAAACAATGGGATCAGAGGCAAACACTACTCCATAATTAAGTTTATCTCTTCTCAAAAACTGTTCTTGATCCTGGCATCATGAAGATGTTTGTAAGAGCAATAATATGTGTCAAACTGGTAGAGCAAATGAAGACATAAATACATGTATACTACTTTTTTAATATTCACAAAGTGTAACAAAACAATATATATAGATACAGTAAGTGTAAAATTACAGTTATTACAAATTTAAATAATTTTTTGTGAATCATTAATATATATATATAAATAACAGAGAATATACAAATGCAGACTTTTTAACTATTGCACTTTACGATTTGATAACATAAAAGTGAATAAAAAAAAATTGTATAAAAACATACTTAAAAGTTTCATACGCCACTAAATCTAATATCAAACAACTTCGTCAACAAATGCATCGTTAAAGATTAATAATAATAATAACACATAAAAAATAAATGAAATTTAATAAAATAAAATGACAAACAATAAAATCACTGTATACCACCAATATTATTGTAATTTTCAATATATGCTTCTATGGGTGTGTAATTAAAATGTACCTTATCTTTAAAATTATGAAAAAATTAAATTTACAAGAGATATAAAGAACTAATAAAGAGTTATGTTTTTTCACGAATTACTAAAATGTTTTTAGTAAAATTCACGAATTATTAATATATAATGTTTTGAAAAATAACCTCGGAGTTTAATTAACGTAAAAGACTGCTTAACATTTAAGAATCAATTAAACAGAGAACAAAATTAATCATTACAGGAAAAATTATCTTCTTAAAGTTAGTAAGTAATTTAGGACTATCAAGGATATTACATACTTCTCGCATTTAATTCCTGTAAAATCTACCAACAATTACCCAAAGTAGAATTTTCATAAAAAATTATTTGATAATTAAATTGATCCTATAGTATTAGAAAAGTGAAAATAAAAATTAATAACATTCTATAACTATCCCCAAACATTCTATATTCTGTCCCCCATTTATATTCAATTAATTTTGCTTATCTGCATCCATTCAACTTGCAACCAAAGTTTACATTACAGAGTACAAATGATTGCTACGAGGGAGACTGTTGTCAATATTTATTGTCTTCATCATGGGAAAATTTACAGCATGCCAAAATTAAATTTTTCTCTCAAAGTTTGGTTTATATAAAGTTATATTAACAAGTAGAGAGTCAAATAATAAAATAATTTAAATATAGATGTTATAAGAAGTTAAATAAAAAATCACATCATCTTTTTTATACTATATTAACAAAAAGGAATATTTAAATGTTATTTTAAAAAATAAGGTAATCTCTTAATACATCTACATCATTTGAAAATATCTTTAGTGAAATTTAGATCAAACTTTTAAAAACTGTCAACACATATGTATTAAAAGATAAAGAGAGATGCATTACATAGCAGTTGAAGTAAAGATGTAGTAGTGGAAAAAAGACTTCACATTAAATAATAAATTAAATATAAGTCTAGATTTACTCAACACTTTCCACAGTAACATAATTCACATTTGTTGGATTTCAATACTCGTAATATTACATATACTCTACTGCGATATTTGGAAATTTATGAGCAAATTTTCAACTTGAAATTATTAAACAATGTAATTTATAAATATTGTCAATAAGTTAGTAAACTAGCAATTCAAATTATTTTATAAAATACAATTAAATGACAAACTCGCATATAATATTCATTAACATTTTGAATCATAAGCAACCTTTCAGTTAGTAGTAGAGCTCATGCATGATCAAAGGCCAAACATAACTCAGGGTATAATATTTGATCCAAATGAAAAACCCTCTTACAGCATTTTTATTATTTAGTTCATACTAATATCACCTAAGAAGAAAGTTTAAATATAGTAGTCTAAAATTGAATTTTTACTTAAATTAACAAGAAAGTAGAATACTGTAATCATTTAAATTATTTAAGGATCCAATATATTACTATTTTCTTATTTATTATTATTATTATTGTTGTTGTTATTTACATTTAAAGTTATATTTTTTATATATCATATAAATATTAAAATTCTGTTAAAAGAAAATAAATATGACATTACATTTTTAACTCTTTAAAGGAATCATAAGTTTTTTCCAAAAATTATATTAAAATTAATTGCATTTTTTTTTCAGATTTTAAATAGTTACTCTTCCTATACAAAAAATTACATTTGCTAAAATTTATTTTGTTTTAATATTGAATATACCTAAAAAAAATGTTATATTTTTAATCACTGTTTAAGCTTATAGAGTAGATTTCAAAAAACAGTAGAACAATATATGCTATTTTAATTTCATACAATATAATAGGATAATCAAACATACATACAAATTGGAATTTAAAAAAAAAATAAAGATAAAAACTGTCAGGTCAGTCATTTGATATTAATGATTATAACTGAAAAATATCAATGTAAATTAAATAATAAATATATATTTTTTTAAATCTTGTCAATATGAAAATATTGAATAAAAATACATGTTAAATGTTAATGTGAACAACCCTCTTTAACTAATAAAGTACTGGAAGGCCAAGTTAATTTCCAACATGAGCAGAACGGTTAAGTGTTACAGCAAACATATGTACATTCATTTCAGATCAACTTAAGTCCGACCTCGGTAAAATAACTAAATCCTCTATAAATATTTCACTTCTTTTTATAAGAAATAAATACATATTTTTACACAAACGTTAATGTAAAAATAAAGTCTTCCAAAAAATATTATTATGAAATAATATAAGAGATTTTCAGTTAATCTAATTAATATTAGTTAAATTAAATGAATTTACAAAATTCTTCAGTTTATTTTTCAGGAACATTTAGACTATTTTCATACAGTTTACCATAAATAAAGTGGAACTTAATTCAAAAGTGAACTTACTAAACAGTAGGCATTTCTGATATGAAATTTTATGCAACTACATATCTTTTCTTTTTCTTTTTTTTTGTAGATGAAAAATTAGAAGGTTTCAACTAAGGATATATTGTATATTGGGCAGTATTTGTATAAACTAAGTCACAAAAGGTTTGTGTACAATAAATAAATATTCATGCCAATATAGGAAGAAAAAGATTGATAAGCAGGTAAGATTGATAGAATAAAAAACAGTACACCTTGGGTAAATCAAACAAACAAAAAAGAAAGGATTGATTGATTTTTGTATTAAAAAATTAACCTTGGTCACATTACTGAATAAATAAGCAAAATATTATAATTTTTCCAAAGTTGTACTTTATAACAAATTATAGCAAAATACTTCCAATCAGATCATACATCTGGTTAAGTCAGATTCTAGTATAATCCAGGAAGAGGTATTTGCAAATCTTCTTAAAAAAAAAATAAATCGGAAAATAAAAAAACTATAACTGGAAAAGATCATAAATCTAACTACCTATGGTAGTTAAATGAAAAAAAAAAATGTAAGAACTTAGGAGAACCTACCCATTAAAAACAAAAAAATAAAAATGACATTACATAATAATAAAAAACATTTGAAAATAAATTTCAATTACATATTTTTCCTTTTAGTTATTAAACAATTTCTTAAAGAAACAAATAGTTTAGTTTTAAAACAAAGTCATAAAACACGTACTTTATTAGTTTGAATATTAATAGGCGAGATATTATTATTCTTCATTATTTTGACATATTTGGGATAAATTATTTAACAGCTGGATTAACATAATCATAGTGTATTCATTTTATCAAACAAAAGAACTACAACAATAAGCATCAAACTTTTACTAACTGAATTACACTATTAATATTTTCACTATATATTTATATAAAAATTAAAGAAACAAAAAATTATCTAAATAACAATCATTATGATAATGTCAGCATTCACTCTATGAAAATACAAGTTTGGCATAAGCTAATGGTAAAATAAAGCAGAGAAAAAACTCATAAAATGTAAATAATATTTTTTAAAAACTAAACTTTTGAGTGGAGGAAAATAGTAAATATTTTCAAAATGTCTCAAAAATACAATTAAAATTAAACTTTTTGCAAATTTATAATCCATTGTATCCCTTAATAGTTTTCAACCAACAAACTCTAAGAAGGATTTCTTTATTAATGAAAAAAAAAAATTAAATTAAATTTATGAAAATTTCTTCCTAATTAAAATTTTTAATTTTAAACAATCATTTATACAATAAAGCTAAAACTGAAATATTTATTTAGCTTATTAATTCATTATGATATTATTTACAATAATTAATAAAATCGCTAATTAATACAAAACGCTAAAAAGAATAAGTGATATTTCCAATATAAAATAAAGAAAATTAATGCTAGGGCAACAAATTTTTATTTGAGAGATATCCATTTACAATAGAATCCTAAGACTCTAGTCAGTAATACTAACCAATATGAAAAGTATAGAAATTAAATAATTTTAAATAATAAATCTTTGGAAGATATGAAAGAAATTACATAAATATACCATAAAATTCACAATACAGATAACGTACCAGTAGTTCACAAGATGACTAATGTTGTATATGAACATACTCATATACATGCCTGCCTATATTAGAATAAAAAACAGTACACCTTAGGTAAATAAAAAAAAAAAAAAAAAAAAAATAATACATTAAAAAAGTGTAGTACTTAATTATATATAACTATAATAACCAATTTTATAACTAAAAACTGATGATAATTGTTACTTTAAAAGCAGATACTTTTACTTTTTAATTTAAAATAATAATAATAATAATAATGCTCTATCATACATAATAATATAATCTTATTAAGACATTACTATATCATTTGTCATTCAATAACTTTCAGAAAAAACTAATTTTGTTAATAATATCATTTTAGTATTATTGTATTCTCAGGAGTGGTCGACCTGAGATTGTTTCAAGATTACCCTTCATTCACGTTCATACAGATCATTCTCATTCATCCTCTGAAGTAATACCTTACGGTAGTTACAGAGGTTAAACAGATAAAAGAGAAAGTATTATTGTATTCAAATTCACATTTATTCTGCAAGAAGTGCTCCGGCAAATTTCGGCAAACCAATGGAAGGTCAAGTAACTAAACACAACCTTCCATTGGTTTGCAGAAAACTGAGCTGATGAACAGATTTGGGTCAGGGACTACAGATTTCATCTGTAATCCCTGACCAAAATCCCACAACAGGAAGATTTCATCTGTAGTTTTTATCCAACAACTGAAGATGAAATTTTCTTCAAGTAGCTACCCCCTAACAAATGATAAAAAGCACAATACTCCTAATCACATGACAGGATTTTGGGCTACTTTTCATACTCCTTCAGTTTTATTTACTAAAAGAAAAGAACCACATCAAGAGAAAATGGAAAGGATTCTTCAGACAATTGTCGAGTGCAAAGACACTGATTTATGAAACTTGGAGGATTGGAATGTTTAAAATTAGAATTGGTTGGGAAAATAAAGCTTATAAAAGCAGGTCATAAAAAGTTAGAGAGTGTAGTAGTGAGGGGAAAAGGGGCACAACAGGTCCAATAAGAGATAGTGGAGGGGATGAGGAATGGTACTGAGTAAGTGTGAAAAGGACATAGTTCTTATGATTTAAAAAATAATTATATGATGATAGAATTAAATAAGTAAATATGATAGCTTGATTAATAGTATGTTTGTAAGATTTTATTTCTACAATCAATAAAAAAATTAAAAATCTGTTGTTACAAAACTTTGGTAAAGCTAGATATCTGTAGTTACATACAAATATATTTAGGCTCTTATAAATACAATATAAGAGCCTAAATATGTTTAGGATCTTACAATATAGTTGTGCCTTACAATATTTGTGATACAAACATTGTATGGCACAACTACAATTAGTCAAACTTAAAAAATAAAGAAATGAAGTTCCACTCAAATCTGCCCAGGGTAATCGAGATAAAACTTTGATGTTTAGTATCTGACCAATATTATTATTAAATTACAATGACAGAAAAAAAAATTCTTTGGTAAAGTAATCTCAGAACTTAATTATGATTTATTTGTGTTTGAGGAAGTATGACAATAAGATATGAATGAA
>JAAAKQ030219884.1:3850-14423 GCA_010016005.3 Zanna intricata | reverse complement strand
TCTTTGGTAAAGTAATCTCAGAACTTAATTATGATTTATTTGTGTTTGAGGAAGTATGACAATAAGATATGAATGAACCATAAAAATTGTCAAATTTGTAGTCCTCAATAACCAATTTTAATCAAATCTACATGCAATCTTCTAACAATTCCCATAAACAACAGAATACTTAAGCAAGCATAATACAAATAATTTAATGTAGAAAATTAAATTTTTATTTAATCCATAAAGCCTTCAATTCATATTTATCAGTTAATAGAATACAGTAAAAAGTTGAAACTAGTGAATTATATGTTTATTATTAATCACAATATTATTTTTTAATGCCCTCCATCATAGAGCATGCTATATTATAAAAGGTGGTAAACAGCATTTATTGTACATTTAAGTATTAACAGAAGAGAATAACAAAAATGAAATAAAATAAAGAAATCCCTTTGAAATTAAACATAATACATACAATAAAAAAAACTCATATTAATACTGACTGCAAACACAAAGTTATGTCAATTAAGAATCAGAGATTATTACTAACCTTTTTTTTAAATTTTTACTAAATTCTTTATAATAGCTGCAGTATTAATTTAAAAAAAAAAAAAGATTACAAAGAAACTATAATATTCTATAACTGTATAAATAATGAAAAAATTCAAAATTTTACGCACAAAATTAAGTCATCCAAGTATCTACAATATACATTTATTTATACAATATTGGTGAGAATAATATAATAACAATAAATATATGTATGACAGATAAATACATGATTGAAGATAAAAAATAAAATAAGAAACAACTTTTCAAAATCAAAAACAGTTTTTTTTTTTTTTTTAAATTAACAAAAGAAATGACTATGCAATAAATGAAAATACAAGAAACAGGCAAAACTTATTTTGAATCAAACGAAATAAAATAAATAATAAGAATCCAAAACTGGCATCACACACTTAAACTGTATTCATAAACTGAAAATATCGACATTGAAATTATTCTTTATATTGTCTTATTAAAGAGTATATACACAAGTATATGCCTATGAATATAATAATACAAGAACAAAATTAATAATAGTTTGATATAACATTAAATGTAATGTACTATACTAAAGGCAACAGTATATTTATACCATAAAATATTGTAAATTAAAATAAAACCACAACAACCTTCCTTCCAAGGAGTGAAGAAGTACATTCAGAAAAATCTACAATTAAAAAAATTTATGTTATATTTCACAGTATAAATAATATATTAACCCATTCAGGAAGGACAATATTTTGGAATATCTAATATTCAGCACTTCCTGAAAATGCCGCTAAGAGTAATTATTTTACATATAAACAAATGTTCTTTAACAGAGAAACCACAAGTAAAACTAAACAATCATGAAACACAGTTCATTGTTGGTTTCTTAACCTTCCAAGAAACAACAGTTTTGATTGACTTCAACTTGTTTATACTTTGTAACTATGTGTGTTTGGAACAGAAGAAAGTCTTACCATTATATAAATGCATTTAAACAAATAATTTCAGTTTTTCTTCTAATAGCATCGACCAATTTTATATCAATTTATATCAAGTCTTCAAGTAAAAAAATTCAAAATTAATTATTAAGTTATTAATGTATAATTCTATTTATATTTCATCAGATTTTGAGTAACCAAAAATAAATCTAATGACAAGCAAATACATCACCATTCAGAACACAATTTTACTATATCAGCTGGTAAAAAAAATGCAGAAAAAGTTTATATTTGTGATGTTAAAAAAGAAAAAAAACCCGTGAATTGGATTAATACAAGTAGTTTTTTTTAATCACTAAAATGATCATTTTTATTCATTACAACAAATAATTACTAATGATATATTATTTAATCTAAGTCTCATTTATTCGATTGGAAGTTATATGTAAAAAGGGTCCCTGAACCGAAATAAACACAAGGAAGACATCAAAATTTATTAAACATTAATATAAAGTAATTAATGAAATAAAATTTCAGCCTCAAAAATTTTACTTTAATTTGTAATAATAAATAATATTTGGCAGAGTTATTTATAATTAACATGAGATATATTAAGATGTAAAAGATATTTTGAAAATTATACATCAACTGAGCGGTAGTAGGTCATTGTAAAAATTACTATTATACTACACAAGCATTTTAAAAATTATATATATGATTTAATCTAAAATACAAAAAGCTTTTCCATGCCTCTATTTATAATTCCAAACATTGTTACTTCAACTATTATAGACTAAATATAAATTTTAAACATTTCTTTATTTAAAATTTTGTTTGTAGTCGTTTAAGAAAACAATAATTAATTAAAAATATTATTTTCTAACAAGAACTAAATAATGAACTTTCTCCACCATAAAAACATCTAAAATAAGTATTACTAGATTTTTATGTGTTTTTCATTTATATATAAAAAAAAAAAAAAAAAAAAAAAAAAAACCATTTTCAATTCACCATTTTACAATTAATTATATACCAATTGTTTTAACTAATATTTTTTCAATAAATAAATAACAAATACGATGAAGATTGAATAATAATACATTTTTAATTACAAAGATTTTACTGTTATTTGTTTGAACAGATTGTATATGTTCAAAATACCAATTTCTATGCATGCAAATGTATATATATATATATTATATAAACAGTATATTTGTAAAATTTTAATACTATACTAATGAAAAAAAAAATATATATATATAACAATAATGTAAATATATGATGTAAAATAAATAAAACACATTTTTAAAAATAAATTTACAATAAAACTGTCCAACTTCTAAATTAAATATATTAATTATACTTATATAAATTATGTTATTTTATACAATATATATTAACACAAGACTAGATTAAACTATACGGACAATACTGAAATAAGATTATTTACTTTCTACTGTACATCATTTATTATACTTTTTTTGTTTAAGTATCGAAAAGATTAAAACTATTATTTTTAATATTTATGAGTTATTTTTATACCATCAGATTAATTTAGTTCCATATGAATAAATGACTAAACTCTTTGAATGTATTATTTGACTACAGCTGCAACCCCTTTAATCCAATAGTTAAATATAATTGAGCTGTAGCTACATAAAAATAAATGTGTAATTTTTCAGTCAATTTATTTCAATAAAGAGTATTATTCAAAATGTTTATTTTTAATATTTAATATGCAGTCATATACGAGTGTTAATAGCTTAATAGAGATTTAGTATTTAACTGAGATTTAACAGCTAAATATTTAATTAATTTTCTTAAAACTAAGTGGGCAACAAAATATAAAATTTGTTTTTTTTTTGGGTTTTTTTTTGTGTCTCTTAGAAACAACATCAGCTATTACTGTTTTATTTTAGATTTTCATGTTTTTTACATGTTGTCATTACCCACCAATCTAAATCCCAAATAATTAATTTGTACTTTGGTTTCACACTTTTATAACAATTTTTTTTCAAGTCAAACGAAAAACAACAGGGATGTCACTGAAAAAAAATAATTTACTTCAATGATGATAAAAGGGGCAAATTTTTTTTATAAATAACAACAGAAAAATTCATTCATGATGGAATATAAAAGAAAAACAAATGCATATTCAAAGGATTTATATTGTTATTTACCTTTTTTTTTTCACAGATTATTTATAACTATTAAAAAGAAGAAATAATAATTACTCAAGATGTAATAGATGAATAAAACATTTTTTGAATTTTTTACAATTGCTATTTTAATAGAAAATTAATTATTATTAATTCATAGATAAACCATTTTTGGTTATGTTTATTTATTTTTTACATATGATAAAACACTCTTCTTCTTTTTTTTTCTAAAACTATTAACAACTTCTATCTATCTTTATAATAAAAAAAAACAGACAAGTCTTCATTTTTTTCCTTTAAATGTCAGTTTTTGTATACTTTTATTTATTTTTTACCTACAGTCATTATTGTAATATATATATGCAGAACTATTATATATAATAGATTTAAATCGAATAGGACATTAAAATCATTCATTTATAATTATCATAATAAAATTTTTTCATAACTATTGTCTTTTTCTAAGATTAAATTAATATTTTTAAATCATCCTTAGGCATACATACATACGTATCGATGGATCTAAAATTACGGTAAACGTTGAGATATAAGCAGCGAATTATATCAAATAATGTCGTTAACTAATTAAACCGCAGACGGCAAATTGTATATATAAAAAAAAAAAAATCAAAAATTTATTATCAGGATTTATATGTACGAATAACATCTCTGATAACTGCACGACATAATGGGCAATGTCCACCGCCTTTCCCTCTCCATTGTTGAACTGCACATTCATAACACATACACATATGTCCGCACATATATAAAACAGAGTCAATTGCCCTCTCATAACAAATTGAACATTCACTTCCTGCTGGAGCACTAACTGATGTTTCAGCCCATTCTCGCATACTTGGCGTTGAATCTATTGTCGAGTAAGATGTAGCACTGACAGGCTGTAATTAAAAAAAAAAAAAAACAATTACATACATTTAACAAAAATTTATATATACAAAAAAAAAAGAATAATTATTATACTTAAAATAATTATTTGCACATTATATAAATATAGGCATAATATAACTTATATTACATATAGGCATAATATATAATTTTCTATTAGATAAATACAAGTTGTAAATTATTTATATTCATTAAATAAAACCGTATAAGGTTTTTTCATGATTTTAACAAGAGTTGCTGGAGAAATAATTCTTTAGTAAGATCTAAATCAAACATCTAGTTTGTGTACAGAAATATACCTAAACTTATAGAATATGAACAAACTATAATACTCTGTGACTAGCACAACAGTTACTTACTGGGCAATAAAAGTAAGTCAAATAATCCATTAAGAAATTAATTCTAAAATCTGAATTATGAGAAGATTATAACAAGCTATATTTCAAGCAAGTTTTTAAGTTATTGTAACTTTAAAAACAATATAAGGCAATAACTAATTCTTTCAATGACGTTCACAAAAAATAAATAATAATAAAAAGTAAAAAAATTGCAATCCCTTTCTTAACTTAATCTCCCCAACTTCTCTCTTAATTTAATCTAATGAAACCTGTCATCAATCTGACAGAAAAAAAATTTAAAAACTAAAACACATTTTAAAGAACAATAAATAACACATACCTCAATATATGTATGACTATAAGTAGATAGTAATGTAGCAGATGTAGCTGGTGCTGTCTCTTGAGGATGATGCGTCGGAGGAGGTAGATTGACAACGAAAACAGTACCACCTCCAATACCACTTCCTAACTGAACAACTTCTGGAGTAGTTGAAGGACAACATCTAGTTTCAGGTAAAGCAACTCTAAGTCCACGACTGACCAACTGATTTGGTGTTCTTATAAGATCATCTCGTGTTGGTGGAGGAGGAGATGTGATACCTAAAAATAAAAATGTTGTTATCATGAGTATCAAAATAATACTAAAAATAAAGCTAAATTTAAAGGACAAGGTAATCTCTTATAAAAATGAATCATTTTTTTTTTTAATATTATTTAATGATTTATTATGATATATTAGGTGATCAGTTGTGTCTACCTAACAAACCACTTAGGTTGACAGGAGGTAAAATAAAATTATACAATAGTTTTTCAATCATAATTATTGTTACAAAAATGCAATTAAAAATAGACAGATTTGGAAATAATGAAAACTTGGAAGTATCATTCCACCACGCTCGCTGACAAGATAAAAACATATTTGCTACAAAAAAAAAAGAAAAGAAAAAAACCAACTATAGAACTGTTCTGTATTTAGAAATAACCATTAGTTACTATATAATAGATATTAACACAGTAAATTAGTTTATAAAATAAAAAGTGCTGTAATATAACTCCTCTAATAAATACAAAAAATTGTATCACTAATTTATACCCTAACTGCATATTTATATGCTATTAATTTATTTAAGTAATGTAATTACTAAACAAGTGTACATGAAAAAAACCACAAAAAATTATTTACCTCATTTAAGAATCTAACAACTGATCAAAAATAACAACCACACACTTAGGAATAAAAATACTCTGCTGTTTTGAACAATTTTAGATATTAACGCTTGAAATTAATAATATAATTTCACACTGTTGCATCTTA
The DNA here is from genome assembly GCA_010016005.3 of Zanna intricata. Classification (NCBI taxonomy): domain Eukaryota; kingdom Metazoa; phylum Arthropoda; class Insecta; order Hemiptera; family Fulgoridae; genus Zanna; species Zanna intricata. The sequence continues at coordinate 8,245 of JAAAKQ030219884.1, read as the reverse complement.
ATGCAATTTAATTAATTGACGTAAGCATTATTAATTCAATAATAGCCAGAGTGAAATCTGAATCGTTCTTTTAATTACTTCCATATGATTTATGGAATTAATTCCATCATAATTATAATTTGAAGAATCATAATTCTTCAAATACTTCCTCCACAGAAAAATCACTCTTTCTAATTAAAATTTAGGTAATAGTAAATCTGTTATAGCACCTACTCGAGAAAAAAAAATCATAACAATAGTTTTTACTATCACAAAAGGTAAGATTTTCATGATTAGAAGACAATATAATTCCAAAAAAATTAAAGTAATATAAAATGAATGGAATAAATCAGTTATTAAATAACCAAATTATTATTATCACTATTAAAATTAAATTAAATTACTATTTAAAATTTAGAAAATATAAATTAAAAATAAAAAAAAAAAATAAAAAAAAAATTTACCAGAGCGATGTGTTTCCACCATTGTACTGCCAAGCATTCTTATTTTGCGTGTTGAACCATATACATCAAGGAATGCCCATAATGTTGGTGATTGATCAACGTGCATTAAAGTGGTAGGAGGGCTTCCATTTTTACTCATCTGAACTTCACCTGTTAAAAAAAAATGTACATTTTAATGGCCTTATCCGAAAATGAACAATTAAAACACAAACTATCATCTCATAATAAATATAAATTATCACAAAATCTGTGTTTGATTTTGTTTGTGTGTAGATGCGTGCAAAGAACAATTTCTTTAAAACTATCATAATTTCATCATTTCTATTATCTTAATAAAAAAAATTATAACTTCTACAACATAATATTGTCACTCACGTACCATTATGAGTAATACAGAAGGCTAACTCATCACCACGTTGAGGACAGCTGGCAACATCTTTACTCACAACCCAGTATTCAGGACGGTCAAGTAATAAATCAGAATCATCAGGTAAGTCATTTGGTTGCAATGTTGCTGGATCACACGATGTTAATCCTAATCCTAATGCACCAAGATACACCGAATCAGTTGCCAAAACCTGATTAAACAAAATAAAGTTCATCAGTAAAACATAATCCTTAGTTTCAAAAAAATAACTTAATAAAAATCTAATACACAGGACATAGTTATAATGAAAATCCTACGGTATCACTAAAACTGTAAACCACTTATACAGTTGTACTCCATAAATTACAAATTTTCACGTAGTACTTAAAAAAGTCATAAAATCTGATAAAAAATAAAATTAGTAGACAATCACGATTTAAGTTAATAAAAGCTTTTAGTGTAAATGTTATAGATAAATTCAATCTCTTCAACAGATCAACAGAAATTTTAGATTTTTTTTTATATAATTTTTTTGTAAAATCTAAAATTAAACATGACATATTTTACAAAAAAAAAAAATGGCCAAAAGTAATAATATATGAATCAAGAAATCAAACAAAAAAAGATTGTTAATATAAGAAGCTAGAGGTTAAGGCTCTACATGTACTAACTCAGCCATTATAAATATATTAAACATTAGAAAAACAACACACCAATTTGAAAATCTTTACAGCTAGTGTAGAATAAGAATATATATTAAAAAAATTAATAATTCCATTTGAATCGTTCAAAACTTCATTTAAAATTAATTCTGAAATATAACCACACAGCAATAAAATTGTACAAGATCCTTAATTTTGAATAACTAAACATAAAGTCAATAAAAAATTTTCTAAGTAAATACAATCAATACTTACTTGTATAAGTATTCTTTCTCCAAGCTGTATAGGTCTAGCAGTAAACACATAACCTTGGCAAAATTCTGAATCGCAACGTGTAGCTATACAGCGATCATTACTCAGTCTAACATTACGGCCACGTGTTCTATGGAAAAGTAAAGGTGTAAAATGTATTCCTGGTTGCTGATATCTTAAATCAGGTGGAGAAACATCAACTGCTTCTTCTCTTGAACTATTATGCATACTTAATGCAGCCATTGAAGGAACTATTAATCTATCGACATCCGGACTTGAATCTGATACACCGTTAGATATTGACCTAAAAAAAAAAAAACAAAATAAGTATGTTTTATTATTTTTTGATACGCGCTATATTTTCACACTTATGAACACAAAAATTGTATATCAGTATTAGGAATTGAATCTATCAATAAACTAATTTTATTAATTAATAAAACAAGGAATCGTAAACAATTTATAAATCGTAAAAATTTAATTTGTTGCTATTTATTTCAAATACAAGTTTTCTATACTGTTTATTATTCTTAATATGATCTGTATAATGATGACCAATCATTACATTCTGCTGAGAGAATGTAATTTTTTAACTAGTTCTTAACATATATATATAAACTTAAATGCTATGTAAGCAGTACCTGGGTGTGATAATACTTCTACATATATGATTACATTAGTTAAGTTACAGATATTTCATGAATAAATCATATAGAGAACAATACGGCAATGCCATATTGTGTTTATTTTAGTAATAAGATAGATGAAAATGTATTGTTTTTAGAAAACACAATTTATTAGAAAATTGCAATATTTTTCGTGTATTTAAACTGACATTGTCTGCCACAATCAGATCCAAAAAAATAAATAAAATACTAATAGCATTTAGTGAACACCAACATACTGATATATATTTTTACTTCATTTAAAACTAATCCTGAGTATTTTATTTTGCACTTTAAAAAATATATTAAAATTTTTCAAATTAATAATAATTAAAATATAATTTTGTACTCACCTTCTAGAATTATTTAACTGATGTCTAGCGTCAAGTAATTCAATAGCAGTAGAATTACCATAAACATCAATCATCGCCCATAATTGGTTACGTGTCTCAACACCACTGAAGAAAACACCCTTTTCTTCTCCGTTAATACCAAAATGCACATCACCTGCTGATGTTACATAATAGAATAAGACTGTATCCCTTTCACAAAATCTTTCAGCTAATGCCTTTGCCCAATATCCAGGTTTATTAGTAAGATCTATAAAATAAAAAAAATACTTAATGATTAAATCGTTCCAATAACAATTAAAAGAATATTTTCATTTAAAAACATTACATCACTGATTTTTTGAACCCATTTAAATAAAAAGAAAAAAAATCCAAGAACATGTAAAAGTTCATACGATTTGGTTACAGGTGGAAAATCACACTATGAAATATTTTGCTGCAAGTTAATCTTGCACCAAAAAAGTTATCTTTCTACTCTTTCAACCATTAATTTTATCCATTTTATTAAATATAAGTAAGAAGTTTCAGTTGTACCTTTAGATATTTAAGCTGCATTGGTTTAAATTCAAAGTAAATCAAAACTATTTAGCTGCATTGATACCAATGGTTATGAATATGCATATATGAAGTGTAAAAACACGAGCAATTTACAGGCTCCAACTTGATGCATATCTGCTCCTTGTAATTTGACCTGGTTTACAATATTCAATGCAAAAGCATCACATAAATATAGCATCTTCATAAATATGACAGATCTGAACGCATCGTGCTTTCAGCAATATAGAAGAGGTGTAAAAGAATGCAGAATGTCAGTTTAATTTTGAATGCAAAGCATGCATTTGGTCCTTACTTAAATATCTAAAAGTGTAACTTCACTGAAAATAATAATTGAGATTTTGGTTTTTTAATGTACATCCCAACTCCCGTAGGGGAAGATACCCACCAAGTGACAATTCCGGTCGCCACACCACCCCTCCCATTACTAAACCTGAGGGGCTTTACCAGGAGTCGTCTTAATGACCTTTGTACTGATTACATATCTCAGTCATCAGCCAGATCTTGGTCGGGATGCCCCCAATGCAAATGCCGCGGTCGACATTTAGCATCAGAGTAAGATACCTCAGCAGCAAACACCCTCACCATAGGCTTAGATCGACCTACACATAGCCCTAAAACTATATAATCACAGTGCGGGAAGCGTGAAACCTTGCGCATACTCTAAATCAATCTAACTACCCATGTGACATTGAATGCCATATACACAACGATCAAATCGATTGGAGATAAAATTACCACTCAAAATGCTGCTTGCAGCATCAAAATCTTGACCTAAAACAACATTACACATGCAACATCACATAGCATTAAGAATAGCTAAGATGTCCAAATATCAAACTAGCACAGAAAACTTCACATTGCCTGCTGCAAGTGATGTGGTCAGTGTTTTAATAGGCGTGGAAGAAGCAAAAAAATACAACAAAAAAAATCTGCTTTCTAACGACACAGTATCAAGATGAATCAATGACATGACTACTGATGTATTGATCAGATAATTCAGCAAGTGAGTTCAAGTGAATTCTTTAGAATTCATTTGATGAATCATCAGATGTGGTAAACATTTCTCAGTTCTTATGTTCTGTGAGATAGGGGCAAGTG
>JAAAKQ030219873.1:0-11479 GCA_010016005.3 Zanna intricata | reverse complement strand
TTCATTTTCATTAATCGGTTCTTTTTCGTCACCACAGATTTCGTCACAACCTTCACTATCTAGTCATCATACATTTTTAATGTCGATTCCCTTGAATCCGATTCTAACCAGTCTTGCTCTTGATTTTCCTTTACAATTTCACATCACGGTATATTTTCTAATAAAGTATAAAACTCCTCATTCGTTGGCGTAGTATAAAAAGTTTCTGATTGTTAACCTGTCGAATTTCTGGCTGTATTTTGTAATGATTTATTGATAATTGTTTGATCGAGTGAATTCTATAATTCTGCTAACATAAACGCCAAAGATTGTTTGTTGCCTAAACCACGAGGAAAATACATAATCTTAAGCATCCTAGACAGGTTTCTTCAGCGTACGTCGTATATTTAAAAATTCTTTTAAGTTTTGAAAGTTGGAAGTTGTGAGTTGGAATTTGGAAGTTGTGAAATATTCTTGAATTTCTTTTTTGTTCCCTTTACAATCGCCGATGGTTATTTCTTCGATATCAAACTCATAAGTAATTTTTTAAATCGATTCTCCGGCATTTAAGGTGTTAATTGCTTCTAATTTTTTGTGTATTGACATTACCATCCGTTTACGTTTTGTATTAGTAATGTATTTGCTAAAACGTTTACGTTTTGTATTTGCTAAAACTATTATAACAATAACCAAAATACAGTACATACAAGTTAACAACATAACACACTTCATCTACTACACTGTATTACAGCGCAACAAATACACACTCACAAAATATAGATTGATCTTTACGCGTATAGTAGAAACAGAAACTGAAGAGATTTATTGTTCTGCTTATTGCCACGCGCTGTAAATACGCAATAGTAATTACGTATAACAAATAATCTTCAGTAATAGGCTATAATAAAATACATACATGGAGTAAACGACTCTAGTTAATTTTATTTTTCTAGTTTTACTGTTCTTCAAACTTTTTGTACCTGACGTTAAATATGGATTTAATTAATGATTAGTAGCCTAGTGAAAAGATGCCATGCCTCATTAATAGCCTAATGAAAAGATGCCATGCCTGAGTGGGATTCGAACCCGCAACCGCCGGATGAAAGGCCACGGCGGCCGATGATATTGGTTAAGAGAGACCTCGATGAAGGAAGGCCATACTGTGTATGATTTTTTTCTTATGACAATCATTTTAATATCAATGAGTATTCAAAGTTCTATTTGTCTTTATAAATTACTGTTGGCGTGATTACTTATCGTCTTGTCAGGAAACTATTCTACCTTGATCACCACTAAATTAACGAATTAATATGAAGTTCTCGCCCTTTGTTTTGAGGTAACCTCTGTGATTTATCTATTTACTTATTTTTCTTAAACTTATGTACGTCTTAATTTTTTATTAGTGTTTTGATCGAAAGCTTCGCTTCGATCACATTTCTGTTAATTTCTTACGTTACTCGAATAAATCTACATATACTGTCCTACTTTTGAATATCTCTGTTAGCTTATAAATGAAAGAATTTTAGACTTAGTTTAACCCGTTTTTTTAATTATAGTCTGCGTAATTATGAAATAAATGCATTTTGTATAACTCATATTATAAATAATATCAGTTTGTTTTGTTTTTGATGTTTAAATATTACCTAAGGGTGAATTAATAGAGTTGATTGTTATTTATTAAACGTATTTAGGGGTTTTATTATGGATTAGAAATTATCATTTAAATATATCATTATCTGTCGTCAAATATACTTTATTTATTCAGCATTTAATTCGGTACATAATGATGATGTTTTAAGTTTGATTATTTCAATAATAAATATAATTAATTAAAAAAATTGTGTGTAATGTTTAATGAAAAATAAAATTGTTTTCTCTATTAAAAATTGAATAATTTAAACATTTTAGAGAGGTTTCTATCAAATTTTGCTGATATATTCGCTTGGCTAAAATTATTTTAAAAAAAAATCATATAAACATAGTCCAGGTAATGTTTTCGAGTCAGATAACGAAAAAATTTTTATATTTTTTAAACATGGTTTCCGCTGATATGATCTAATAAAATAAATCAAATTAATAAATCCACCTTACCAGCAATTAAAATATAAAATCTGAAGATCTTTCGATTCTTAAACCATCGTCAGGAGGATTAAAATATTACAAAATAAAGTCAAAATTAAAATAGAATAAAATACATGTATTATAATAATTGTAAGAAATATTCAAAATATAAGAACATTTTCATAAATATATTTGGATTATGTATGTGATTATTATTAAAGATGTGTTTAACATAATTAGAATTTTCAGGTTTATTATTTTTAATACTATTAGTTTGTTCTTTTATACATACAGAAAATTTACGATTGAAGATACCGATATCACCGTCTTCACAACTCAGACTCTAAACTCCCTGTTTATTAAAGTTACAACTATTAATATTTATTGTTTATCTTGTCTTTTCTTGACGTTGGTTTATGAACCGAAATATCTTGAGATTTTATATTTTAATTGCTGGTAAGATGGATTTATTAATTTTATTTATTTGAAAAATGTTTGTTCTGAATTGGACTTCAAAAATGAATTAAAATGCGGCTACCCTGAAATTTTTTATTTTAATTACTGTAATATTTATAGCTAAAAAGATAATTAGTAAACCATTTCATCTTATTTTACTGAGAGATTAGCTGTACTGGTCTTTTTCCGGGAATGATTTATGATTCATATCAGATCGCCTGATAATCGTTATTATATAAAAATCTTATTACTAAATCTATAAACAAGATGATATATTGTTCGCTTAAATGTTCTGTTCATTTAAAAAAAAATATGATTTTGCTGTTTTATGTTTAAGAGTCTTAAGAAAGTCAATGAATTATCCATGAAGAATTAAAGTTATTATATTTTTAACTTAATTATAATTAAGTTTATTTAAAAAAATTAATAAATATAACAATTAAAGGAAGAGGTTTTGCTTACGTTATTAAAATTATGTATCCTGTATGTTAATATTCTTTTTAAAAATACGTGTGAATTTATTGTTTGCTAGTTTTGTTTAAAATCCCCTGAATATTTTGTTTTGGAAAACGTAGAATATTTTCCCCGTATTCTATTGTCTAGTGTTTCATTTATAGAGTGCTTTCCGTTTTGTTTTGTTAACAACTCTTTTGAATTATGACTTCATTTTAATACATCTTTCAATATCCGCGTGACGCTGTAATGTTCGTTGTATCGGTGTTATTTCTAAATAAGTAGCTGTATGAATGTTATAATTTTGAATCGAAAATACAGTTTAAAACAATTAGTAATTAATACTTCGTAAAGGTTTTTATCGATGTGCTGGTGGTGTATATCTAATAAATAAACATTTTTATTTGAACCGGTGAAATGTTTTTATTTAGCTCTACGAAGGTAGTATGAGAACATTGTTTTTGTTAAAGATTGGCCATTGAAATTAATTTTTCACGTAATATTTATTCAACTTTAAACTTTAGACAGCGCGTATTTAACTAGTCGGCATATCATCATGTCGCAACTACGAAGATGAAGCGGGCCAATAAATAAATAGAAGTCTGCAGGGCTGGCTGGTTGCAGCGCTCCTGGCGAAACAATAACTGGGAAGGTGCGCTTAAAGGAAATTTATTCATAAAAGCTCCGGGCTGCTGCCGGTGTATTGTAGAGGGTCGGAGTGCGGTGTAAGGGAGAAATGCACGGCCAGGTGTGTTCGCCGCCGTTGCCGTCTCTGCTTGTGTGCGCGCGGGACACCAGAATGCCGGTGTAGTCGTAAAAACACTAAGACTACTACACTGTTGGCATTATTACACAGTCCTACCGTATTATTGCAGACATCCCACCCCTAGTAAAGTGCTTTAAAACATTCATTATGCAAACTTACCGCCTGTATTTTCTAATAATATTATTAGTAAAGGGAAAATTCTTTTAACTAAATGCGCAATGGTTAGCAGGGATTACTTGATAATTCTACTCTTGTTGGCTACTGCTTATCGCAAATCACAGAAAATGTCAACTTTCCGTATCTTCTTTCGTTTAAAGAATGTTTTTACCCGTTGTGTAACTTAATTTTTTTGGAAATAATATTTCAATTGAATTCAACAAATTATATAATTAGTATTATTTAGAATAATATAATTGCAATTTTTGTGTCGCCTAATTAATCTTTGTCGTACTTGGGTAAATTAGATTAATTCAATTTAAGATGATTTTATCAAACACTACAGATCCGGGAATGATTTGCTATCGCTAGATTTGAGTATATATATATATATATATATATATATAGATTAAATGAACATAATTGAAAGAAGTTTGATATGGCAATTGAAATTTAATCATCACAATACTGAAAATTAAAAAATTGCAAAAATTACGGAACTTCGCAAAATTTAACCTTTCATTTAATAAAAGTAATGTAAATAAATCCAATTGTCAAAACAGCACTACGTATCGAATTTAATTCAAACTACTTTTTAAACACAATAGTCGGTTCAAAATACCCCTAACTTTCTTTCTACTGGTCAAATCGAGGATTTCATTAGCTTTAAACCTACTTCGGACAACGCGTACCATTTTGCAAAAATCCAGTAGTTTTTTAGTCTATAACGGGACACACATACAAATATTGCTTTTTATATATACTCGTATAGAAGAAGAAAGTCCGTTTGCACATTTCTTTGTTTTTTTCGTAAATATCTCGAAACCGGCGCCACCCAGCAGATATAGTTTTTGCGAAAATTTTTCTTTTCACTTAACTAATATATATTCTGAATATGGACTAAACTGATCCATAAATACAATTTTACTAAATATCTCAACCCCAGCCACCAAGCAGATCCATCTTTCGAAAAAATGTTTTTTTCTTTCGCTAACTAATATATATTTTGAATATTAGCCAAATCGAAACATAATGCAATTTTTCCGAATATCCCAAACCTAGCGCCATTTAGCGGATCCACTTGTTGCAAAGGTATTTCTTACCATGTAACACATATTCTGAATATGAAACAAATCGGACCATAAATACAATTTTTTGAAATATCTTGATCACAGTGCCACCTAGAGGGTCTAAATTAATTCAGAAACCTTCGCGGGCTGGCGCAGAATAGCTCACCAAACTTTCATCGCAGTCGGATGAATGGTATAGGAACGCATATGGAAAAACAAACATTCATTTTTATATATATTCGTATAGAAGATTAATTATTTTAATTGTTTACATAAAGGCTTAATAGTATATACCGAATGAAGAATGGATATGAAGTTTCATGACCCAGGGACGCCCCCAAAAAAAAACAAAAAAAAAAAAGCGGGGTGGGGTAAAAATGTTCGTACGTATGTTGGCGTGTCTGAAGCTTAATAATTTTTGATTGTATAAACCGATTTTGATAAAATTTCGTAGAGACTTGTGTGTAGTGAGGAATTTTTTTGATAAAATTTTGGAGACAAGACAGTATCTCCAGTGGATGGGGTAGATAGTTTTTTGGAGGTCTTTCAAAATTTTGCTAACAACCCCACTTTATATCAAGATCAGAACATGATTTCCCTCCTCCTTACCATTAACAAAAAAAAAATTGACCAAAAATTTCCCCTTCACCAAAAATGGATAAAAGCTTTTAATCGAATTTTCTTATAAAATTTCTTAGGCGAAGTAGTTATGCAAGTGATCGAAAAAAAGTTGATTGGGAGAAATATTGGGGGTGGGGAAGCCGTTAAAAATTTATAAATATCGATTTTTTTTTTTTTTTTAGTTTTAAAAACGTTTTTAGTTTATATAAACATATAATGAAAATTTTATATTAAATTTTCATCCTAAATTACAGCCCACCACAAAAAATTAAATCTAAGATAACGTTTTTCTTGTATAATTATTACTTCCTTGTACGAAGTAAAGGAAGTATTGTGATCGCGAAAAATTTCGGTTTTCAGATTTCAAAGGAAATATCCGTTTTGACCATCTGTGAATCCATTATGACTAGTTTCGGCATGACGTCTGTATATACGTACGTACTTATGTATTTCACATAGATCAATAACTATTAGCCGTAGGATGTTGAAATTTTGGATTTAGGACTGTTGTAACATCTAGTTGTGCACCTCCCCTTTTGATTGCAGTCGATAAATCAAAAGTGTCCAAAATGCCAAAGTGTCCAAAAAATTTGGATTTTAGACTTATTCTTAACTACTGTAATAAGCCCTCATTAAAATCTTTTCGACGATAATCATAAGTTATAGTTATTTTCATTGGTTCAGAGTTATAGCTAAATCAAATTTGTATTAATGAAATATTTGAGGCACATCGGTTTGAATCTTTTTTTTTTTAATTTAAATGTATTGATTTTTTAATAATTATTAAGCTATGATTATAAAAAACGTTTTACGATAAATAATAATTCAATAATAACAAAAATAAAAAAAAAACAAAGAGCATCATGAAAAAATATCAGATGTTATTAAGGAAATAAAATTTTATGTACTATTCATTAAAAAAAACTGTTTATGGCGTGGTGTCCGTATCAAATTTTTTCCCCTATGTAAGAATGAATAGGCAATGGCAGGAAAGTTTTACTACTTTGTTGTCAGATTTTTTTTTTAAGTACTTTATCCAAGTTTGGAATAATTTATTTAATGTAAGTAATAAAATATTTTAATTACTAGATAAATTATTAAGTTGAAAAGATTTCCTTCCTGATATTCTTAATTTTAAACGTGCGTGTACAGTTTCATGCGTACGAGACAGCAAATGTCGCTTAAGGAAACCATTTTATAACTGGGGTGTTTTATTAGGTTTCGCCGTCATATTCCACACGACAAAAACTGGCTACCCGATAATTACTTTATTGTTAGGTTGAGTTATTAATCTTAACTAAAATTATATTAAAGAATATATCATTTATTATTATGTATGTTTTACAATTTTCTGTTTAATTTTGTATAACAACTGATGTTGCGTAATGTAAGATATAAATATTTTATGGCATGACATTTCGACTTTATATTCCACATGCCAAAAAGCGTTGGCTAACTTTTACATCTATAATGATAATTATTTTGAAGTACTTATTGAATAAGTTTCTGTTAATACTTAAATTTATTTTTGTGTAATATAATATTAATCATATTTTTAAATCATTTATAAAATCAATTCTTTCCATCGATTACTTTTGTTCTCAAACCGCGTTTATAACTTCCTCAGAGATCTGTTTTTTTTTTAATAGACTGTAATTAAAAACCGAGAGGTACGTTTACCATATTGGTCACATATAAAAACAGAACTATTCTGAATTATTAATTTATTAATAATTGATCACTATTTCAAAATCTTTTATGGATTAATTTTAAGTACCACATTTCACTTACTTTTTTTTATAGTGTTGATAATCATTAATGGGGGATTCCATCAATGAGATTCCCCAATCAATGAGATGGGGATTCCATCAGTACGTAGAGATTATTATTTTAAAGTATTTTATTTCATATAAAATCTAGCAGCAAGGACGTGCCTACGGCACGCCTCCGCAGCTAAGCCCTACAGGCGGGTTGACTTGGCGGGCGGCGTCTCAGAATAGGATTATTAGGTGTCCAAAATTGATTATATCTTGTGTAAAATTTTTTTTTTGAATGATGAAAATTGATGTAATGAAAGTTAAATTAGAAATTAACTCTAGAAATTGATACTAACGAATCGGAGTTTTCCGCTAGTGATCTGTATGTTCCGGTGTCTACTATTTTGGTTATAGTTCGTTATTTTATGAAGAAAAAATCACATAAATAAAAAATATATTTGAAAAATTGTTTAAAATACCACTCTTAAATTAAACGCATTAGAATGTAAAAAATAATTTTAGGACGGTATCTAGAATGCATTTGCAACAAGCTTTGATAGTGATGTGTAAGATTATGTGAAAGTTATAGCTTCAATTAAAGATTTGATGTTTTTCCATTGTTTCTTACCTGTACACTCTTTATCCCATTCATCACGCATAAGAAAAAATTCTTAAAAAAGTCAAGATTTTAATTTAAAGCTATGACTTTTACATAATCTTACACATGACCATCAAAGCTTATCAAATCCATCCATTCTCAGATACAATCCTAAATTTTTTTTTTATATTTTAGTGCGTTTATTTGTCTTAAAGATTTTTTTACAAATCTTATTTTCTACTTTTATTGCGTTAAGAGCATAAGAGTGCTTTTAGTGCATAAGATTGGTTTTTAAAAAGTTTTTATTATATATTTTTTATTTTGTACTTTTTACTCTTCATAAGTTTATACTATACAGCTGATCTAGCGCACAGTTTTAAGTATATTTAGCGAAAGATCGGATCAGTACGTTTTACGTTGGGTAAAGGCAATCAAAGCATAGAGCTAAAGATTTAATTTCCGGGTAACCAAGATCCGTTCAATGATGAGTGTATCCGATGCGTTAAACAGTTAGTGCTCGATCTGCTGATACATAGATTTGAATCGTGAAAATAGGACGAGCGGCTGCCGAGTGGCATCCCATGGCACCCCTCCTCAATTTCCGAAAGAACCCCGGGGGCACTTGAAAATGTTATTATCCAACGGGTACCATTGGAGCTGATGAGGCGGAAGAGATGGGGTCAAAAACATTTTTCAGAGCGCTAGGACCGACCGTTTTCGAGATATTTGCCATTTTCGTTCGGAAATTCGGATTCTGCTAAAAAGCACTAAATTTTCCCAAAATTTTGATATATATTGATATATATATCGTATATTGGTATATAATAATGTAAAAGTATACACCTGACCACCACGAGACATGTACTAATGAATCGCAATTTTCCGCTAGTAATTGGTACATTCCAGTTCTAAGCTAAGGGAGACGCACACACAGACACGCATACGCATGCCGTTAAATAGGATAGAATAAAGAGTAAATAAAAGAAGGATCTTATGCTATTGTAAAAAAAATGTTACCCGGTACTACGGCGCGCAAACGTATCTCTCAAATACAAGATAATTATGCTTCAGTTTTAGCTAGGTATTTTTCATTTCTCGGCCACTATAGCTAGTAATCAAGATAAGAAAATCATTACTGTTTTGAAAGCATGAATTCTTCCCTTCAATATTTGTTTCTTAAAGTTGTTTTTTTTTTTTTTTAAATAGGATCAATATCCTTAAAATAAAAAATAAAAAAAAGAATTTTTGCATCCTTTTTACAGTTCCGAGCTATCCACTTTTTATTCTTTTTCTCTGAATGAGGCATTATCTGGGTTAAATTAAACGTAATTCCTTAACACAAATTTGACAATCATAGAATTAATTTGGGTGAATTTTCTGGTTGACAAATTTATTTAAATATTTTTTATTTTTTGTTTTAGATAGTGAAATAAGAACGTCGTAAGCCAGACAAAATTTTAACTTTGAGGAAGTGATTAAAATTTAAGCTTTTTGTAAAATGCTTAATTTTTTTGTTAAATGCCGGCTGAGAAGTTTATTTTTTATATTTCGTGCATCTTATGTGGTTAGTAATTCGTTACATGAGCCTTCTTCATTTTGACTTACACAAGTAGTCTATGTGATATAAAAGAAATTGTTTGTTTATCCCCGAAACATGTACCGTATTCGTTTCAGCATGTATTTTTAAGTAGTACACTAAAAAAAAAAAATCTGATATAGGTACTACATGACTTTCTTATACGAAAATCCAAAAATAATAGGATTCTAAATTGTAATTTTTAACTAATATTAATTATTTATTCAGATGTTTCACCAAATCTATTTTTTTTAAAATTTTTTTTTGTTTAACCTCCGGAACCACAATTAAGTATATCTTCAGAGGGCTGAGATGAAGGAGTTGTAGCGTGTGTAAAAAATGCCGTGCCTGACCGGGATTCGAACCCGGGACCTCCGGATGAAAGACCGAGACGCTACCACTCGGCCACGGAGGCGGGGGCTTCACCAAATCTATTACATAACACAAACGTAATAATGCCATTTTAATAACACATGCATATTTTAAAAGTCCATAATATTTTATATCGCTATTAATTTTTATAATTAATAATTATTTTACCCATAATTTGTTTCATTTTTTTTTTGTTATTGAATTATTATTTATTGTTATTTTGTTTTTACAATTTCGGGTTAATAATTATTAATAAAGAAATATATTTAAATAAAAAATTAAAAAAAGTAAAGGAAATGAAATCTGATTCGAACCGATGTTCCTTCCCTTATAAGATCTAGATATTTCATTAATTAAAATTCTATTTGGCTGTTACTCTCGAATCAATGAAAATAAGTACAATTTATGTATATCGTTGAAAAGCTCTCAATGAGAGCTTATTATTACAGTTAAGAAAAAGTCCAAAACCCATTTTATGGATTTTGTGCTTTTTCTTTGGTCACATTTGATTCCGGTGATTGCAATCCAAAGGGGTAGATGCACAACTGGATATTACAACAGTTCTAACTCCAAAATTTCAACATCCTACGGCTAATCGTTTTTGAGTCATGCGAGATACGTAAATGTGTACGTATCTACAGAAGTCACGCCGAACTAGTTATAATGGATTCACGGATGGTCAAAACAGATATTTCTTTTGAAATCTGAAAACCGAAATTTTTCGCGATCACAATACTTTCTTTACTTCGTACAATAAAGTAAAGATTATAAAACTAAAACGTAGTTGTCAAACTTTATTTGTACATATTTCTTCTATTGTTTAGAAATATTTCAAGCGCTTCTCAAAAATTTTCAGTTGCTTTATAATATTTTTGACGATTTCGGGTTTAAAAAATCCGTAGTTATTAGGTTTATTCTTGGCAGAAATTTTTAAATTTTCGAATAAAACCGATTTTTTTTTTAATTTGTGAGAAGGTTTACAATTTTAAAAAAAGCTCAAAACTAGTATGAGTTTTTTTTTAATTTCTTGACATATTATCATTGCCTAATTAAATAAAACAAAAAAATGTAGTGGAGGTTTTTTTTACACGATCAGTAAAGAATTTTTCTCTTTGTTATAAAAGTATAAAGACTAGTACAGACCATACCATTATTTTCGGTAAAATAAAGTAATATAACCCAACGGGTTGGTCTAATGCTAAACTCGTCGTCGTAAATCAGTTTATTTCAAAATCTAAATTCTCAGATTTAAATCCTATTAAATGTAATTATTTTTATTCGGATTTCAATACTAAATCGTGGATACCGATGTCCTCTGGTAGTTGGGTTTCAATTAACCACCCGTCCAAGGAGTATGGCATGTCTTTGTTCAATACTACAAATTTGCCGGCCTCCATGGCGCGAGTGGTTCCGTCTTGGCCTTTTATCCGGAGGACCCGGGTTCGAATCCCGATTAGGCATGACATTTTCACACACGCTCAAATCATTCATCTCATCTTCTAAAGGTATACCTAACGGTGGTTCCGGAGGTTAAAAAAAAAAGACTAAAAATTTACTGCGAATATAAAAATAAAAAATTTCTTATTATTAACTAGGGTTTATACAAAAACCAAC
>JAAAKQ030219840.1:0-11479 GCA_010016005.3 Zanna intricata | reverse complement strand
GGCATTTTTCACACACGCTACAATTCATTCATCCCATCCTCTGAAGATATACCTTAACGGTAGTTCCGGAGGTTAAACAAAAAAAAAAAAAAACAACCTGTAATGTAGTTTTAAATATGTAATGACTTATTTACATTTTTTGTTATAAACCCTCCAAAATATGCTTCAAATTGAAAATTATAAGCTTATTTTCAAACAGCCTTTGCGGATAATTCATGTATTTATGAAATCTGTGAAACTTTGTACATCTATTACGGCAAATTAACTGTATATTAGTATTGATTATACTAACTTTTTTTATATATTATATTGCATTATGCACCAATTTAATGTTATTAAAGATTTAAATCCAAAAATGAACGTAGTTCATATAAATAATCAAACATACAGGATGCGCTACTACCTGTTTAAGAATTTCGTAGTTATAACTTCCATGCAATCCAGAAACACGGTTTGTGTGCACTCAGAATATATCATGCACAGCTATGGAGAGGAACACAGTACTTCTTTCTTTCGTTTAAAATGGTATCATCACTGTAAATAAATTGTACATTAACTTTTGTAACGGTTTTGTGTAATAAGGTGAAATGTTTACCTGACTGACATTTAAACTAAAACAAATATTTGATTTTATTGAAATGAACAATAAATTGCAACCAACCAATAAATCACCCCCCCCCCTAGTTTCATCAAATACCCAGTTGATATATATGTATTTGATAACATTGATCCATTTCTATAGCGAAAAGTTAGTTTAGCTGTGTAATTTATTCTGCTTATTGGTTAAGCTAACAAATGAAAATCAATATATACAAGAACACAAAGTTAATTAAACTCATGGCGTTTAATTGCTGTACCTAGTAAATTTGAAAATACAATACTGTCAAACACAGATATTAAGTTTTTTATTATCTTGTCGATCATAAATTGTTATTTAAGGGTTTTACAAAAGTACTCAAAATTTTGCTATAAAATAGATGAACGATTATTACTTACGTTGTTTTATAATCAATAATAATAATAATAAGTACTTTAATTTACTGGATTTCAAAAATTCTCTTTTTTGAATGTGCTAATTCGTTCTATAAAATCTAACAAATTTGGCTTCTGCATAAATGAAACCCCCGATTTTTATTTTATATTAAAATCAATTCTATGAAACAAGTATTTTAAAATTAATTTTCAAGATATTTAGCTTCAATTCATAAAATCCAATATACTCGAAGGAAGTATACCGTGTTTATATCCACTATTTAAACTTAATGTTACAGAAAGTGTCATAATAGTTACACTTTTGTAACAGATGAATTCACCTCCATGACTTCTAAGAAACTTCAGGACCATTTCAACACAATTCAAGAATAGCAGAAAATTCAATGACAACGAATTCAAAAACCTATTTTATTTTAAGGAAGAAGACTTGTCATCAAATACAGGTAATATCTCCGCTTGTCATGAAGTACTTAGCAATCCTTAGACCACCGGTTTACATGAGATAATAATATCTAGAGTCTTTAAAAGCGGTTAGAATTAAAATTGCGATATCTATACTGAATTTCAGACAAAACATTATATTTATTATTAAAGAACATTTTATTGCTGCACTTAGGCATTCAGAAACCTATGTGAACTTATGAAATAAAGCTTTGGGGATCAGCGAGCAATTAGATATTGCAGTTATCCTATAAAAAGTTTTGAAAGTAATCCACGAAACATCTGAAAAGAGTATAGGTTTGCAAATGAGATGATTCTCAGATTTATACGTAAAAACAATAAAATAAAAAATTTTCTAGCTTGATTACTTGATTAATACTAGAATATTAAAGTAAACTATTCTATCTTTTAAGCGCTGGACTACTTTACAATAGTGAAAATTGGTGCAGGATGAAAAGAATCTTGATTCTTTGATTAAAATATGATAAATAAATTTTCTCCTTTATTATACTTCAGACTATTAAATTATGTCTGTTGTTTACTTTACTGTTTTATCATAATCTAACCCTAATCAAGTCTGTTACAGCGTGTCCGTTCCCTTCACCTTAATTTATTTCAATTGAAATTTGTAAAATCTTGATCTTAAAACTAAAAATTAGTTGATTTTTATACAGTTTTCTTCCACTGTTTGACTAATTTTAAATATAGATCAAGTTTTTAGATATTTATATATTTTAATTTCTCCCATTATCTAAGATTTAAAGTAGCATTCACTTCTTTTAAAAGTAAATGACTTTTATGAAAATTTAAATAATAATGGTATTATTATGTAAGTAATTTCATGACCGTTTGATGATTTCTAGATTTTTAAATCTTTAAATTTTAGCAATTTTAAATACAAAAAAAGTTTTACTTTCTTAATATGACAGATTTATTTTAGTGAGATTAAAAACCAATTGAAGTTCATTATAATGAAGTTTCTTAGACAATAAAGAAATGTACTTGCTGAAATTATAAAAAAATATATATATAAAAAGGTGTATATAATTTAGAGTTTAATTTTGAAGTATTAATATAATATGCATATAAACATAGAATCTTTTTTAACTGATAGATTAAATACAACATTATTATTACCTACATATTTTTATAGATAAATTAAAGATAAAAGTTGGATATTAATGAAATTAGAAGTAAGTGGTTTCATGTAGCAATCTTAATAATTTATGTTACAGCTGTTTTTGATAAATTGTTTTGTTCATACACTTTATTGAATTACATTAACATTTTAATGTAATAACTTAATATTATTTAGTATAATTTCCGGGATTAGATTTATAATAATATTAGAATTTCAATTTTATATACTCGATTCTATTCCCGTAGAGGGAATTTCATTTAAAATTTAATTCCATTAAGGTAAGAAGAGGCTTAAATTTTGTTGTTGTATTGTGTATGTGTGTGTGTTTGTCAAGTTTTAGGCTCAAATTTAAAATATTATTGATAATCTTATATATAGTTTAAAATTGCCTTAAATTATAATATATTTTAATAATTTCATAATATTTAAGTAGGTTAACAAGAGATATAGTCAATGTGAAGTAAACATTTTTAAACATACATACACACAAATACAGGTGTCTCAAAACACAATATAGGTGATTTAAAAAACACAAAGACAGAGTGTCTCAAAATTAATGCAGGTTTTAAATTGCGCGCTACTTTTTCTGTTGGGTTGGAAACACCCTCTGAAGCATATGTTACTGTAATCACATTCCGATTAGTAGTGAGAACGATTAGACCGTGATGGAGAAATACACGATATAGGTGTGCATAACTATCGTGGAAATAAATTTCAAATATGGAGAGTGTTGTGCTGAAACTGCGCCCAAATTACGTGGTATTTTTGAACAGAAAATGTTTGGGTATTTGGTAGCTCTTCGTGTCATTGAAGAAAAGCCGATTTACTTCCAGCGAGTGGCTGTATAGTATGCACTTTGGGGTGGGGGAATTATTCAGTCATACTTCATCGAAAACAAGTCCGGAACTGCTGTAACTGTCAATGTTGTACATTATCGCGAGATGATAACGTCATTTTTGTGGCCTCGTTTGCAAGCCATGGACTTTGGCTTTGATGTTGATGAGATTCCAGCAGAATGGGTCTATGTGTGGTGCGGCGGACTAAACCATTTACTTGTTATAGCAGAACTGTGTATTACCAGTGTGTTATTAATCCACACTGGTATCGTGAGGCACATACACAGTATCCAATCAAAGTAAATATATGGACAGATATTGCTGGTGGATGATTGATAGAACCTATATTTATTGATGGAATTTAAATATAGTGAAAAATAAGGTTTTGCTTTTCGATCATATCATTCCAAAGGTTAAATAAAGGTAGTAATGATAACACCAAAAATAGATTGGAGCATACAGAGAGAGCATGCAAGTACGAAAAACCTGATAGTATCAAATACACATCTAAGAATTAGAAATAAATTCTAAAAATTATTTTTGGGGAGTGTATAAACCTATCCCAATTTTTCCAGTGTCCTTCATTCTAGAGGTTCTGCTAGAATGAGAAGTTCCTCCCTTGGGTTACGTTATACTTAATTGAAGGTCCGACCCAGGGAAGGAAAAAAAGGAAAATATATAGGACCTATAAATAGTATATCTGCTGTCAGGTATGCATAAAAATACATTACCTTTTTAACAGCGATTAAAATTGATACTTTTATAACTTTTAAAAAAAATTATATATAGGTAATAAATATATTTGATGGCCACCCCAAAGATTCTCTCATCAATGACAAGTCATTTTTAGCTTCTTACTAGTACAATTTTTTTTTTTTTGTTTTTTTTTAGCATTTATTACTGGCAGTTCTCATTATAAAATAATACTCTTATAAGTAAATTAAAATTAACTTTTACTCTTAACTTAATTAAGTTTACTCTTAAAAGTAAAAAAGGAAATTAAAGTTTTTCAAAACAGCAGAGTTTAATTTTCCCGTTTTTTCTCATCTAAAGACCAACCTGAATAATTTCTTCTATAAAAATAATGAAATTAATATAATTTATTTATTTATTTCATAATGAGTAGACTGTATGAAACTCCTGAAGTCTGGTAGATGTCTATAATATATTATTTAATTAAAACCTTGAGGTAGCTGTTTCCCTTAGTAGCTTAGCCCTTAGTAGTAGTTGAGGTAGCTGTTGTCAGTAGTTACGAATTCTAGTCATATAATAATCTAAATTTGCTAGGTTAGAATGTATTGTTTCGTCTAGTAGTAGAAACGAGAGCGTTTGAAGGTTAGATCTCACTCTGTCCCAAACATGAATGTTAACTACTATGATGACCATTCATAACCATTACAGTGAATGAATTACGTTGTGCTTGGAGACTGAACTGTAGAGAACATTTTCCCATTACAACAACTATTGATGATGTTTCTACTGATATTTCAATTCTAAAAACATTATTATGATACGTGCTTATTGAATGTATACAAGATAAAATATTTTACGCTTATTTGAAAAAAAAAATGAAGAAATAATTAATTTTTTAATTTTATAAAAAAAAACCAACAAAACCGGTATAATTATTTACAAAAGGTCATAACTAAGAATCCAATAAGGTTTCGTGATGAAGATAACATACTACCGTGTTTATAACTTCATACACTTATTTAGTACATGAAAGATAGAACAGGACTATGATGAGAGTCTATGGATGCAATTCAAATAGTGTTAAACATGAAGTCATTTTATTATCAAGTCGGCGTCACCGCCTGTACTTCTCTTTCCACAATTGTACGGAGATTGGAAAAACATAATAATGCTATCGTCTAATGAATGATTGTATTGCCAATCCCAGCTTGATCGTAAACAGAACTATCTCTTAGTAGATGTACCTCAAGCTCATACAATATCTGTTATTCATGCTGTAGATTGAGTGCCAATAGATTATAAGACTTAGCAAAAACTTAAGTTGAAAATAAACTGCTTATTCATTTTATAATGTTATTGTTTTTTTAGTATATTTTCTGGTATTTAAGTTTAAATCTTAAGTCATTTAAGATTTTGGAATCTAAATATTATTCCATTTTTTAAATATTTGTTATTGTTGATAAATTTTTAATATTAACTTTACCTATGATGAAGAACTAAGAAATTTATTCAGATAAACGTGTTTTGCAATTTCTCAGTAGCCAGTTAAATTCTATATTGAATATTGTTAATGACTGCTTTAAACTAGATTTAAATTTTACATTTCTTATCTTTGAAATGATTTATTTTGTTCTTAAAAATTATAATAGTTTCTTTTGTAATATCCATGAGCGTTCATGTACAAAAATAAACAACAAAAAGTTTATAAAATTAATCAATTTTATTTTCATAATAATCAAATCAAGTGAATCTTTTTAACATATGGTAAATTTTTATTTATCATTCCTGAATTTAATAATAGGCTTAAAAGGTTAGTATAATTATTGTAGATTTTATTAAAAATATCTGTTAGTAAAACAATTACAAATTTTTAAATAATATAACAAAATGGTGCGACATTAAAAGGAAACGAAATTTTTACATCTAAAACAACTCCTTATTTGAACATACTTATTAATTTATTTAGTTTGGTCAAGGATAAAAACAGAAGTTAATTAGGTTTATAACGATTTCTGTATAATTAAGTAAAATCTTAGATATAAGAAATAAATTGTATTTATATTTAGGAGGAAATTATTAGCAAGTAAAATTTTTTTCCAGTAGATACTTAAACAATTAAATTTAATCTTTTACCGTGAAAAAATTAGCTGAAAAAATCCCTAGAGAGATCTATCAGAAGTTAACATTTGCCAGATCACAACAAGCTCCTCAGATATCTGCATTTTCAGGATAGATTTTGCAGGAGCTTGATCGTACCCACAGAATCCAGAGTGGAAAAAATTTGGAAACTGTATGAAAATAAGAAAGAAACAGATCTATCTAGTGAAGAATAAGATTCAAAACAAACTAATGGCATCCAAACAACAAATTCAAGAAACTTCTCAGGCAACGTGTACCAATTCCAATCACAACTTTTGTAACAACGGAACACTTTTACCTAGAATGACAGTAGAATATTATACAACCATTTTCCATCGATTAACTTAAATGTTAACTTTCCAAAAAAGCGGTTTTCCTCCAGTTAAGTCATTTAAAAAAATTCTCAGAGTTCTTGAAGGAATTTTCTCTTCTGTTTTGAGGAATAAGGCTAGCGCATAATCCAAATCAAAATCTGGATCAGAAAATTAGAAGCAATACTGATACTCTTATATAATTTTGTGGTTCCTAGGTAATAAGATACAAGTAATTAAAAATTTCAGACAGTGAAAGTACCTATCCTGTAAGTCCAGATTCAGATTATAAATTAACTATTTCTTGAATGAACAAGAAAGAAATAATGAAACTGCTAAGGAACAAATGAATCAAAACAGACCAAGGAAACTAAATTCTTAAACCGTAAAGTAAATGATTATCAGTTTCAGGATGATTTCGGGACAGGGAGACAGCCCAATTGCTGAGGATACCCTGACCCAGGGCACACGCAAGAGTGTCTTGGATCGGGGTAATTTTGATGACGCATGGAGGCCCCTTAAGGTGTGAGAAGGTCAAGCACAAGGAGTAGGATTGGGTGGACGAAACGTACACTTGACCCTAGGTCGGATTAAGTACTAGGGACGGGAAAAGCAGCTCTCCAGAGGAGGGACTCTCTGGCAACCCAGAAGCTGGGTGTCAGGGAATTTCGATAAGACCAGGAGGACTCCAATGGGGAGGTCCAGTTCCTGAGCTAAGCTGGGGAGCGGTAGAATAATCTGCTGCCACGACACTCCGCAGTGGCTGACGATATACCTCACAGGGGATCTCAGTTGCTATATGGGGTGCTTAAGGAACATAAAAACAAAAAACAACATTTGAGAATGATGAAGTACAAAAAATGGTTTGTTCGTATATAAAGTATTCCCAATCGCTATTTCTCGAAAGAGAAATACTTCATCTCATAAAATACTTTATACAGCTATTAACATAGGTTCAGTGGATACAGTCCATTATTTAGATGGAATCCACCAATATTTTTAAACGGAAATAATCGGCAACTGTAAAATGCCGATTTATTTTTATTGAGATATGTTTAACATTAAAAAAAGAAAAATGTTTTATTTTATAGTCTAGGCCATAAATATATTCTATGAGAATAATAATAATAATCTTCATCATAGAGTGTCTCACAGTAAGCAGCTTTGCATTTCTAAATTCGAAGACTTTTATGTGGGCTGCTGTATATAATTTACATAAACGTACTTTGCCCTCACCCCGATTTTCTTTACTACTATTATTGTTATTTCTTCATTTCCTACAGTTCTGTGTTCTATTTTGTAACACACTACAGTTGACAGTTCAGCAAAATATTACAATTTATTATACTACGTCATTTCAACGTTATTCTAATGGCATAAAGGCTGTATTCTTCTTTGCGTATTTTTTAATGTAATGTTACAAAATATTTTTAATGTTAGTAATGTAACTTTCTTTGTTATTTTTAGTCCTCTTATGTTTTAAATAATATAATTCAAGTCAGTGTTTTATTTTAATCATATCATAATGCAATATTAACATTCTCTATTGGATTAATTAATAATAATTAATAATCTTTTTATGTATTCTTACATTCAGCATAAAAAAAATTATATTTTTGAGTTTACTCAATAGTAATTTTTTAACGGTTGAAAAAATATCGTGGGAATATTTTTTGTATAAACCTAACAAGAAAGTTAAAAAGAAAAACTTAGGCAAGATAACTAAAAATAAGGGTCCAATTTAGGTTTTCTACAATGAAATTAAGGAAATAATGTGAGATTTTTAGCTATTTTTTCCCCTGATGTTTATTTTCCACCTTATTTTCTAGTAGAATAATTATTTATAGAAAATAAAAAGATAACTAAATTTTACTTAGAAGTAGTTTAATGAAATTATAAAATGGCTACTTTAAAACATTTTACTGTTAAAAAGAGGAATATAATCCTAAATAACTCTTACAACGTAATAGTTTAATTCTATGTGGGTGAAACTTCTCTGTCTGTAGCGTTGTGAAAACGAAGGAAAAAACAAAGATGTGTTCTTAAGAGAAAATTTACATTTAGTGAATTGCATCCCAAAGGTTATTGAGTGCACATTGCATCTACGTTATACCCATTATATACAGCCATTACATCTACCCATTACATATTAATCAAGACTAGAGATATCTAAATTTTAAAAGAATAAAAACTTCATATTTTGACTGGAGTTTAAAATTCATAAAGCATGTAAATATACACACATGTATTAATTACATGCGTATTAATTACATGAAATCAGATCTGATTTCAAATTAATAATGCTATTAATTTATTTTATGCATTAAATATATATATAGCATGATTCATGAAAAATGTAACAAACAATCAGGACATGATGAAAATAAATAAGAAAATTCACATAAACAAAGATTCTGAACTGAACCCCTTTGTTAGTAATGTTGGCTAGCGAAAAATTTTGGCATGATTTTTACGCCTTCAGTAAAATTAATCCAAAATATAATTCTTGAGATTTAAATTAAGGGGTAAATTTAGTGGTTTTATATGAAATCTGGTCTGAAATACTTTTAAAAATAGATCTGTGAATTATATTTTTAGTAGTTTTTGAAAAATCTAGAATAAAAACAAAATGTTTAGGGTGGAAAAATTCTATTTTTTGTTTGACATAACCTTGTTAAATGGGCATTAAAGATATATAAGTTTAGAGAATTTGATTCTGAGTAAAATCATATGAATGAAGTCCTCAGAAACTAAATACAAACCCAAGAACTTTGAAGTTTATTAAATATAAAACGTATCAAAAGCCACCAAAAATATTGTTCTTCGGGTTCTATTCTCTCTGGTGGAGAACATTTTCAGCAGTTTATTTAATTTTTTTTTTTTTGAGTAGGTTTGTGTTTGTTATCTTTTTTAAATATTCTTTTATCTTCTTCTTATTCTTAAATATTCTTCTTATCTTTTCAATTTTGTTATACTGAAAATATTGTTTCGTTTAATACCTAGTTAAAATCTGTCACATTTCGATTTGTTTTGTTTTTAATAAACTTCTTCACATATATATATATATATATATACAGATAGATAGAGATTGAGAAAGAGAGCTTTTAAAATTTCAATTTAAGTAACCGTTTAAAGTAAAATTACGTATCCCTTTCATTTAACAACTTAAGTCATTCTGCATATTCATATACAGAGTAATTTTTATGTTGATATTTATAATTTGCAAGCTTGTTTTATAAAGCTTCGATGTTTAGCATTGAAATGTGCTATATCTCAGAAATTATACTAATTCCCATACAACCTTCTTCAGAAAAGACATCTTCAGAATATCGCATAAAGAAAACCTATAAATGATAGTAACTCTTTTATCACAATATTTAGTTATATATATATATATATATATATACATATATATACAGTAATTTTATTTTAGATTTTTAAATAATGTTTATAAATTATAACAGTTTTTAAAGTGTATTATTCACAAAACAACTTATTAGTATTCCCTTTGAACGAAATACATTAGAATATTAATTCATTAATAATATATATAAATTAAACGTAAATTATTCAGCGCATTTTACGTATTAATAAAAAATGAGTAATACCAAAAGAATGCAGCATTCGTTTTTTTTTTTTTTACTATTAATCTAGATACTAGAGTTACTGATGAATCTGAATGAACACGCCGGCGCGATGTAACGACAGGGGATCATCAGCTAAGCAACGGCTAATGTGCAGGAGAAACAAATGTGGTATTGAAACCAATGTGTGTATTATAGGAAAAGTAACGGTGTACCATGATTTCATGAAAGGGGATCTGTAATTATTGTTAGATGTAGACGTTTTCGTTTAGAGTACAGTCGTGACACTCCTAATGAAGATCTTATTAAGTGTTTATATCAGCAGTTTAAGAATACAAGAAGTGTAGTAACTAAAAAGGTGCTGGCTGACATCCCGTTTCCAAGGAAATTGTGGATCGAGTAAGAGAAATAAGCCCGGATAAATCGACTCCTCGTGCAACATTAAAACTGCGAACACAGCAATCGACAATTAAAAAGGTTCTACACAAGTGCCTAAAACTTTATCGATACAAAATTCAGTTGGTGCATCAACTGAAGATGACGATAAACCACGCCCTTAAAATTTTTCCGCGGACATTCTTAATAAAATTAACGAAGATAATGCGTCTTTTTGAAAAAGTAATCTTCTGTCTTTTGAAAAAAGACAAAAATACGTCTTTTGAAAAACTAAATGTAACTTCTGACGAAGCTACATTTCATGTTTCTAGTCACGTTAAACGTACATAATTGTCGGATATGGGGTGGTGAGAACCCTCATACAGTTTGACAAACACAACGTGATAGCTCAAAAATTAACGTTTCGTTTGTGTTGACTGCTTATGGAATGATCGGAACATTCTTCTTTTCCGAGCCAACGGATACAGCGCTAGGTATCTAGCCATTTTACAGGAGTACGCAATACCATAAATTGAACACCACCAACCCAACGTTTATTGCCAACAAGATGGCGCACCATCATACTGGAATTTACATGATAAAGAATAGAAAAATTTCCTTAACGTTGGATTGGCCATAATTCACAAATTCCCTGGCCACCTCGATCCCCTGACGTTACACTATTTGATTTCTTTCTTACTGTCTGTCTAAGACAGTGACAAAGGTTGTCAAAATCAAGTAAAAAGAATAATCGAAGGAGTTACTGATGAAAATTAAATTAAACTAAATTTCACTGAATAATTTTTGCCTGTTTTTTACCCATCAGTATAAGAGTTAGTAAGTGTAAAACGTTTTAAAAGTTTGTTCATATAAAATTTAAAATAATCCGTTATTTATACAGGGTGTATCAAAACTGCACGGCAATCTCTCGGAAACGGATTCTATATCTAAAAATAAGAAAAAAGT
>JAAAKQ030219818.1:1391-11480 GCA_010016005.3 Zanna intricata | reverse complement strand
TCCCTCTCTCTCTCTCTCTCTCTCTCTCTCTCTCTCTCTCTCTCTCTCTCTCTCTCTCTCTCTCTCTCTCTCTCTCATTCTTTGTAGGAGAGTGAGACTAACTGGGGCAGAAACATCATGAATTACTTACAATTTACTTTGTCTGGTACTTCAATGTCAATTTTGCTGACGAAAAATCAGAAGCACTTAAAACTGGTTTAAATCATGGCACAACTATTGATGCTGCTGTTTTTTTTTTTTTTTTCAAAATACTTATACAAAATAGTTTCTAACATATGTATGTCACTTCAGTTACCACAAATCAGTTATTACTATAATGGAATGCGATTATTAAATTTCAATGATATTTTTAAATTATTTTATATTTTATGTAAATATTTTTTTTATAACATGTATATTTATTTTTATCTTAGTTCATATTACTTATTAATATAAAATGTTATCATTTGTGAATATTGTGTATACGTTATTTTGCACCATTCATATATTATTACGTAAAAGCTTCACTTCCGTATTGTATTCACGCACCAGTGTGCGTGAATACAATACTTCGTTTACATAACAACAAGTTACATAACAACTTGGTTTTTTTTTATCTGTGGAATTAGATGATAATTAGAATTTAGATTGATGTTTTATAATGATGCACAACAAAAAACTTTTGCTAATGGTAAAGTAATTTTTGAGATTAAATATTTTGTTACGCTTAAACAATAGTATAATACATGTAATTGGCTGTAAAAGAAAGTTTGACAAATAATAACCATAATAAAAACTATAAATAGTTCCCGATTAATAACTATAGTATCATATTAAAATTATGAGATGATTAATTTATATCACTGTAATATTTTGACCGAATCAGTTTGATCAGTTTGACCGAATATGAAAACAAAGTTTTTCACACTTATAATATAAATAATTCATAAGAAAATATAAAATTGTTACGTCTACGGCCACGATAATATCATAAATTTTACATTTGTGTTTCTAAAAAATTCTAGTAAAATTAACATAACAACTTATTTGAAATTCCTCTCATAAATCATTGACAAGTTTAATAGAGCATTAGAGGAATAAATAAGAAATTTATTATATGAAAAAGGTCTTTAGACTAGCCTGTAAAATTATACTTTTTTAAGATTAAAACAAAATTCAAAATGTGATCAGTGGAGTAATAAAATACTAATCGTAAAAAAAAAAATTTCTTCTCACCTCGGAGGAGGAATTGGTACGTGAAATGAGGAAGACCGCTGTGGATTCGGTCACAATTGATGTTTACTCCCTGTGGGGAAGCCAAGCTTTTTTACATACAAAAACGTATATATCGTTTATATTGAAAAGTTGGCGACTGTGGCGGTCTCGCCTCTGCTGGCCAAGAAATGCTAAAAGTTGACCGAATTCGAGTTGGATGGGTCTTGCCGGGTCTCAAAGAGGTCTGCCGAGGAATGCTGCTATTGATGCTGAGGCATAGGACAGCGAGCAGTGTCCTACAGCGCCCTGACAAAAGGGAGCGTTGTTTTAATTATGGGGTTGAAGACTATCTCCGTAAAGACTGTCCAATGGAGGCTAAATATTCACAAAGCAATTCTTGCGGACATTCACCTATGGGTCCGGGTCCGGGCTATAGTGCCAGTTGCAGAAAATGAATTTCGTCTCCTTTGCTTGTGGAGACCTAGATAGGGACGGCCTGTCCAGCAGAGGTAGGCCGCTTAGGTGTACCACCCTCGATGACTGGAAGGGGACTCCCTTGTTTCTCTACAATGGGGAGCAACGGAAGACTGTAGCTACGGTAAGGGATCCCTTTGGGGTTCGTCATTAGAGGTGTGGCGTAAAGACTGGTGTCACGGTGAGGGCATCCCTTTGTAGTCCCCTCATTAGAGGTATGATGTGCAATTAAAAGATGGAGTACCTTCTTTCCCGAAGGAATTCGAAAAACAACTTAGTGATGGTCAGGCAGCTGTTCAGTTTAGTAATCTTTGACGACACCAAATTACTATAATTGCTTCTACTAGTAGCGTTACTATGACAACCAGTAATTTCCTCTTTAGAACGCTTCTCTCAATAAATTCTTCTTAAATTAATTTAATGAAAATTAAGAAAGATTTTAATAATTTAAAAAGTTTACAGGGAGCATGTGATAGTAGTATAATATATTATAATAATAGATTGTAAATTAATATCTCGTATTAGGCTATATGTTATTAATACTGCTGTTGTAAAACCATGAAATAAACGGTTCCATGATTTACGAGAAAAATATTATTTGATCATTATTGGTCATGCTTGTTTTGTTTTATAAGTTTTCATAGATACAGTATCGGTCTATTATAATATTTAATGTCTATAACAAAACGTAACATTTAACTGAAATTAAGCCATTCAACAAAACCAAAAAAAATAAAATCGAATAAAATCAAACTACTTTTAATTAAATGAAAAAAAATCTGAACAAGCACAATGAATAAGCACAAAAACCAATGTAATATTTAGAAGTCAACAGAACTTATTCAACCTGAACAAATATGTCTTATATATTTATATAAGAGAGAGTAGAGTAAGAGAGAAGTAAGTTCCTTGTAACAAAGATGTTTTAACCTTTAAAAAACATTATTCTAATATACATTTGTGTCTGCACGTGGGCGTTAATTGACATTAAACGGCTTTTTACTAAGAAGGGACTGGGATAAAAGTTATTTTTAAGATTAATCCATTATAGCTGCGCAGTTTTACGCTCTAATGTGCGTATCCAACCATGTATTATGTTTTCAACTAAAGAAAATGTGGAAAATCAGTGACT
Organism: Zanna intricata; assembly: GCA_010016005.3. Lineage (NCBI taxonomy): Eukaryota > Metazoa > Arthropoda > Insecta > Hemiptera > Fulgoridae > Zanna > Zanna intricata. The sequence continues at coordinate 8,680 of JAAAKQ030219818.1, read as the reverse complement.
TACGTCAATGAAATGTCGAATAATTTTCGTTTGTTAACAATAGTAAACAATGGATACATTTTTGCTGCTATTTTCTTTCATATCTTTTTTATTTTTTAATTGGTTCATGTATTACACAAACACATTTTTTTAGTAATTTTAACTTCCTTCCCCTTTGTTTGAAAATAACAGTCTATTTGTTTATATAAAATGTCTACATTTCATTATTATTTTTATTTTATTACAGATTAAACTTGTTTATAAATATTAGTTATTTATTTTAATACATAATTTTCACTTACAAATAAAATAAATTTACGAAGATACGAGTATACACTAAACGGAATTAATTTCACAAGTTTACATTTCAAACTAAATTTTAATTACTTAATTCTATAAAGATATATATATGCAGAATATTTAATTTTTTTTCATATATCGTATAAATTTAAAAACTTAATAAAATATCACAAAGAAATAACTTTTTTTAATTGAAATATCAAGTTAAATTAAGATTCAGAACTATAAGATGTTCAATTTCTTAATAAAATGATAAATTGCTTAGTTTCATTCCCATAACTTGATATAGGTAGGAGATTCTGAAGATGAAAGTTTCCTAAATTGCTCGATAGTTCGTAGTAAATACAAAGCGAACTCATTGATTAACAATCTGTGTATCTATGGATCTATCAACTGAAAATCTGATGCACTTTCAAGAAATTTAAAATATTTTCAATTTAAAAGAACAATATTTAATCATATGTTGAAAACATTTACTGAATTACGTATGTATTAGTGCTCAAATGTACCAGTTATCAAATTTAATACTTAACAAATTTAATTCACTTTAATTTTGACGAAAAGACTAAAGAGCTTTGTCATTTTGACTTTACCCTAATGTACCAAAACTATTACAATATTGTGCGACATTTCTAGAATGTTTTTACAATATTTCAATAACCTAATGATTGAGAAACATATCTGAAATGTTGTTGGAACATTCTGAACATAATAAAAAATTTATATTTTTAGAATATACATCCAGTATTTACTGATGATAATCATTCGTAAATTTTTCTGTTTTAAATAATATAATCATTTATATAGCTATCCCGACCCTTTTTAGGAAAAGTCTTTTTTAAGTTGTTTTAGTAATACTTGAACGGTCCAGGAAACATTCGTGCTGAATAACTTTTCTTTCCACTATATATTAGAGCTTGGGGTCAGAAAATCAAAAGGCTTATTTTATTGATATGAATTATTACACCATTTCTACATTTTATTAGAGATAGATTTCTTATATTTGGATTGTATTTTTGAATGCAAATAAAAATGAGTTTTCATCGTATTTTTTATTTTTTCTGTTTATTAATAAATCACATAAAACTACATACCTTAAGATTTTTTCCAGGCTCATTTGTAACCAGTTGTCTAGTAATATCCCAACATTTTTCTGGATCTCTTCCAGATTTTGCTACTGAACTGTCATATTCCCAATATCTAGACGCTGTATGTACGTAAACTCCTGATGGTGAAGCATGTGAAACACGGGTGGTAGTAACGAGTCCTGTTGCTTTTCCGGCTGCTTGAGCCCAGGCTGCTATTGAAGAAGTTTGATGTTGTTCCTTGTTCATCGCATCGCAATCTTTATTAGCAACAGCTCCAGTTACTCCAATTGTTTCAATGTTACCTTTTACTCCATTCAAATATGCAGTAGCTGAACACGCTGAGTCAGCGACTTGACTGTCCACGCAATAAGTCTAAGAAAAAGTAAAACATAACCATAATTTTAAATTTTATACCGTTATACATTAACTTACTTCTTATCTAGTCACTATATTTTGCTTAAAATTAATAAAAAAATTTATCTGTTATCGAACTACACATTTTAATTTGCAAAGAACTGATATATACTGTAATTAAAGAATACACTGTAATCTATTCATACACTTATCCCGGGTCTTATTAATATATCACAAGGGTTCATCTAGACCGAATCCCTAATCAAAAAATAATTTTTTAAATATTCCGTTCTTAAAAAAGTAAAAATACCAAACTTAAAATAGAGGATCGACTCATTATCACTATCTGGATTTCTAAAGAATAGAAAGGAGAAGTTTGACGTTTGGATCTATTTAACCAATTATTTTGTCGGTAGAATTTTGAATAGTTATTCATAAATCATTTAAAGGAACTAAATCACTCATTATAGGAACTTGAATCGTAACACAACGTGAAGCACTAAATCAAAGCATTATACATATTTTTGAATGAAATCGGAGATCCGATTTCATTCAAAATTCACTTCAGGCAAAATAAAAAGCATCCATATGCATTTTATTTTATCGTAGAGCTACTAAGAATGCATAGTTTCGGCAAGTAGGATCACAAAAATGAATAGCTCCCAACAATCCATGGACCGAAAAGGAGTAACTGAATCGGGTTCCAAAACATTACCCTTTCAGTTTAGTCACGTAATCAAAATATAATTACGAGTTCTAAGTTTCTCAGATTTTAATGTGTTCTAGGGACCTTAAAGTTAAATTTAAACAGGTATGCCATTTTAAGTTTAATTCTCTTAAGGGACCATTCGTGAGTACTGTTGCAGGTCACCTGTAACTATTAAAATATAATTTATTTTCCTCAAGAATAACAAGCATTCTATACCAGGCTTACTAGGGAAAATGAGGAAAAGTGGTTTCTTGCTGCCTTCGTCATAGAGCTGAATATGAATACCATACCTGAAATTCAAAAGTATTCAGTCATAAAAGAAACATCCTCAGTCTGTCCGCCGTAGAAATTAGCTGTGAAAGTGTATCAGTATCTTTAAAGAAAACTATTTATATTACTACCGTAGTTTTAAAAAAGACTTTCAAGACAATGTAACGCAGCAAATGTATGTTTTTTTTATAATGAAATAAATACAAGCATAGGTTAGTCTTACAAGCATAGGTTCAGTTTGTAGAATTTCTGGCAATATGAAGTCTGTTCTCTACTTGATGCGTCTAGAGAATATCAAGTGTAATAGAACACAATGGAATTCAGTAAAAAACCAATAAATTGCTCAAAAATGTTAAGAAATCACGTAGCTACAGGTCATAAAATTTTTACAGATCAAGACGAAAAGTTTAAACTTATCACAAAACGTATGAATAACTAACAAGCTGGGGTAATAAGAATTTTTGAATTATATACAAGTTCCGGCTAAATTGAGTCCCACATTTCGCAAGATCACTGATAGTTCGGAGGGTTGAGGTAGAGGGGTGGGCAGATCCCCTTGCTCGGGCAGAGGATGAGATTTATTACAATTGAGCTATGTAAACGAAGCTTTCTTTAAAAACACAAAATCTGTGACCGCAATGCTAAAAGCATTCCGTACGCACTTCTATTTAATATCAAATGCGGCCGTTGAAGATTGCAAAACAATACTGAACTGGATTCTAAAAATAAAAGTAACTGGTTCTGCATTGCCAGACGATCGGCTGGCCGTTGTAGGATCATCAGAACGCCTCCTGAAAACGTCGCTGATGTAAGAGTGTCTATAGAGCAACCTCTAGTCAGAGACTTTTCATGCCGTTCAATTCGATTACATACTTCTGCACTAAAAATTCTCCATAGATCTGTGAGGCGAATTTTGCATAGTGATTTGAATTCGCGTCAGTAAAATGATACTTACCTAGGAATTGAGTGAGGAAGACTGGGAAAGACGAAGAACTTTGGGTCAGGGAATCCTTTCAGATGTGACCTCCAACTTTGTTGTGTTGAGCAGCGATGAAGCTCATTTCTATCTCTCAGGCGCTGTAAACAAGCTATATTTTCGGTACACAGCATCAGAAAACTCCCAAATGCTTCACCAAAGACCACTTCACCGCCCCAAAAGTAACGTATGGTATATGTTTTGTCCATTTTTTGGAGCATTGTGGGGTCCTACTTTTTTTAAGAGGATGGCGTCACCGATACTAACTTCCGACCGGATGTGTGACATGTCAGTAAACTTTTTCCGGTCCCAATTGGCCGATGAAGCCCAATAGTTCGATGAAGATAAACCAGTGAGTTTCTGATTACTAGATAGTGGATACCGGTGTTCTTTTGTGGTTGGGTTTCAATTAACCACACTTCTCAGTTGTGGTCGACCTGAGATTGTACAAGATTACACTTAATTCACATTCATACACATCATCCTCACTCATCCTCTGAAGTAATACCTTTATCTGGTTAGTTCTGGAGGCTAAACAGATAAAGAATGGAAGAGAGAGTGACATTCTGATTACAACAGGATGGGAGCACTGATCATATTACTCGTCGCTATCGCCATTTTGCTAGAAATGTTTCCTGGACGTCTGATTATGTTACGCAGCAATATTGAGCAGTCGTATTGCTCTCCTATCTACACCCCTGCGTTTTCTTTATGGGGCTGTCTAAAAGGCGAATTTTGCCAACATCGTTCTCAGACCCTTTAACAACTTGAGGAGGCAGTAAGAGAAGTTAAGGACGCGCGATTCCTTATGAAGAGAGTGATGAAAAATTTTCAGGACGCCTTCGAATGTGTGTTGATGGTGAAGGCTTCTTCTACTTGAACGTAATAGTTTTTAAAATCTATGTAAACAAATTTTCATTACATATAATTTTCAGAAATAAAAGTTTTTTTTTGTACCTTTCAGTGACTCTATTTTATTTATCTGTGAAATGTGGTAATCCATTCTACCAAACTCTGCGATATATATATATTATTGTGTCAGAATATCTAAAAATCCATATTTATCTGTATATATATATATATATATATACTGTATATATATATATATATATATATAGAGAGAGAGAGAGAGAGAGAGAGAAAGAGAAAATCATGTAATACAACCAAAATTAAAACATCTCATTAAAACCAGGTAAAGAAATGGCTGTTTTCTAGTAAAGAAAGAGTCCAGGCAAGGAGATCTATTCGTCCTCTCTCTTAGTGATATGTTATTCAAAGGCCGGATTCCGGTGAGAGATCCTTTGGCATTCTTCTCACTAGAGCCATGGCATTCTAAGACCAAGTCCCGGCTGCCTGGGGGGATGCCTTGGGAACAGCTTTAGGGCTGGGTCTAGGGTAACTATCAAGATAGTTTGAGGCAACGGCACCTCGGAGCCGTGTTAATGCATAGTCACGGGTAAATAAAGACGAACTTAAAAAAAAATTTGTAAAACATATGTGCTACTGTTGCTCCGTTTGCAAATAAATGTGTAAAATTGTTCAAATATTTTTACCATGTATCTATAAACGATAAAAATTAATTATTTATATTTTATAAAAACAAGAAAAAAGTCTGTTTTTTTTTTTACTTATAGCTATTGACACTGTGAATAAAAAAAATTATATTTTATATATTTATTTGCGAAAATAAATTTACTTGTTATGCAAATTAAGTATTCATTTTATTAGATAGGCTCTAATGCAAATTGTGAATTGTTCGTCCTTGTCATTCACTCAAAACTGTCATAGTATCATGGCAATTCTAACTACCGAAATTTCAATTAGTGTCAATTCCGACTGATAATTAAATATTTATTTTCGACTCGAAGGGCAGATTGACAGTAGCCTACCGACCACACACTGGTGAAGTAACATAAATAGAAATTGCTGACGTGATTTATTTATTGCATAATTATACTTTTTTAAATAAAGTATATATATTTCAAGTTATTTGTTAATAGTAAGTTTAATGAGCTTGTTGTTTACTCATTCAATTAGATAATTCTATAAAATAAAATAAAATAAAAATCTTCTTAAACTTAACTAAGCAAAATATTTACTTAAATTTGTCTTAAGTAAACTCTAATTTTTTTTTACTCTTTGTACGAATTAAAGGAAGTATTGTGATCCTGAAAAATTTCGACTTTCAAATTTCAATGGAAATATCCGTTCTGACTACCCCTGAATCCATTTTTATTAGTTTCAGCGCGATAACTGTACATATCTCAGATAAGTCAAATAGGATTACCTGTAGTTTGTTGAAATTTTGGATTTAGGACTCTTGTAACATCTAGTTGTTCACCTCTCTTTTTAATTGCAAGTGACTGTACCAAAAGGGTCCAAAAAAACCCAAAATCACAAAAAATTGGATTTTGATTTTTCTTAATTGCAGTAGCAAGCCCTCATTGCGAGCTTTTCAAAGATATATCATAAGTGGTACTTATTTTCATTGGTTTCAAAGTTACAGCCAAATAAAATTTTAATTAATGAAGTATTTTTATCGTACAAGGGAAGCACGTCGATTTGTATCAGACTTCGTCTCCTTTTCAACTTTTTTATATAATTTATTTTTTAACTTTTTTAATTTAAATAAATTGATTTTTTGGTAATTATTAATCTGTGACTATAAAAAAAACTTTTACATAAATAATAATTCAATAATAACAATTAAAAAAAGGACTAAAATCTGAAGTTATTAGTGAAATAAAATTTTATGGACTCTTAAAAATCTGTATATGTAATTTAATAGGCATTATTAATAAAAATGTGTATATCAAATAGTTTTGGTGAAACATCTAATTATTTAATATTAATTGAAAATTGTAATTTTGAATCGTATTATTTTTGGATTTTGGTATAACGAAGTTATCTAGTGTCTACATCAGTTTTTTTTATTTATCACTTATTATATCTAAATAAATATTATTTATGCTAGTACCGTACTCTATATGTCAGAATTGATCTAAGGCACTGGAGTCAAAAATCTCAAATGATCTTCCAAAAAAAAAATTATCAAATTTGTAAATTAAACAGAAACTGAAGTTTTCTGTGTTATTCGGTGTTCAATTTCTCAAAAAAAAAAACCTTATTTCCCCTTCTACATTATGAGTACTAGTAATCGTTCTTAAATAATATTTATAATTTTTTCAACAAACCGACTGGCCAATAATTAAAAAGTTTTTATCAGTTACTAGTCAAAAAGTAAATGAAACAAGCAAGAATAAATATAAATTTCTAAATGATAAAAAAAATATTTATTACGTAATAATTTCAGATTTATTTCCTGATCCTCTGATAAAGACGTTTATTTCTCATTTAACAACGTTATAAACGGACATTATGTTCAGAATAAAATGACTAATATTTAGGATAAAAGTTACTTTAGAGTATCCAGGATTTCAACAACTTCAGTAGGAAATAAAACTAAATTTCTGTGTTTTCTCACACCCATACACAACACGCGCACACATACACCCACTTTTCTCTCTCTCTCTCTTTATATATATATATATATATATATATTTATAAATGGTTTTAATAACTAAATTCACATCAAATTTTTTTTTAGATTTAT